>JAIZAY010000243.1:0-71414 GCA_029531755.1 Holothuria leucospilota | reverse complement strand
TAACGGACGAGTCGAATCCTATTCTATTCTGCCACCGAAAATGTGTGAAAAACTTCATTTTCATCAGTTTTTACGTTTATTGACCGTTTGTTGTGGAATAACAGGTCAGTGTTTAACCAATCAGAATGCAGGATTCTCAATAATGGATGACGAGAGGTGGTACAATCATCAACTGGCAACCCCTTCAGTGCCCTCTTTTAACAACCATGCTAAAGAAAAAACAATTTTTGAGACACCAGAAAATTTCCAGGTGGTTCAGGAGGATTTTACCCCCAGTACCTCTCGAAAGTAGCCCTACAGTGCACTGTGAACATTCAACCCACTCCAACTGGTTTACAATTGGCCTTCCCTCATTCCCATACTGGTGCAAGATTCACTTGATCTTGTCAGTCCCCACAAGTCACTCAACTGTAAATCATTTGAATGCTTCTTACCTTGCATCTTTGGAAAATTCTGACATAAGAAATATTAAGAAATTTTCATGTATCACAGTACGTCCTAATGAGGAAGCACCGCCTGATTTCATTGTCCTAGCCAAGCATGAATGGGGTAGGAGGTTGTCCTTATGCATGATAGCCATCACATGGAAAAAATGCAGAAGTAATATTGCAGACAAAAAATTATGTAAGAAATTGTAAGAAAAACTGTTTGTTGACAAAATTTATGGAATATCATTTTGTTGCTGTTTGTGGCAAAAGAATTAAAATCTGCCTTGAAAATTTCCTTCTTTTTACAACCATTACCTACAAGTGACCTTACTTTCAGTAATACAAACAGTTCATTTTATCTCTTAGAGCACAGCAGACCAGGCCAGATTTTACTTTTATGCTTCTAAGAAATTTCAAAATTTGCACACACCCTACATTTGTCACATTTCAGAGTAATTCTTATTCTACTTTAAACTGAAATCCCTTTGGTGGTAAAATATCATGAATTCATATAATTTTGAGCAAAAAAGTATCATTTTCCATTTCTGATAATTTTATGACTATTTCCTGTTTTTGTGATCTCAATAGCCAGGCATAGAGAACATCTTAAAGTACATTTTTGTGCATCACCTATTAAGTCACAGAAAAGTTTACATAGCTCAGCTTGATCGGTGAATGTCAATGTTGCCACATCTACATGAGGGTGGGGGTCAATATTTCCAAACAATATTACAACACATTCATGCCCTAAATTAACATAAACTTTGTCAAACAAAAAACAAGACATATCACATTGTTCAAAATGTCTTTAACAGTCATCTCATATCATTCACTATGAAATATGACTCACCCACTTCCTTCCAACTGCACACAATTGGACAATTTCAAAACCTTTGTATTTAATGAACTGTCACCATGGAGATTACCAAGAAATCATCCATAGATCATGAAATCCATTCTTCAAGTTGCAAACAGAATGAATTTTTTATAAAGTGCAAATTTCAAAAATTTATTATGCCATTTTATCAATAATATGCCAGTTGGTTGGCTTGCTCAAGAACTGACCCTCTTTTTTGACACATTTTCCATCTGTGCCAACCTGAAAATATGACATTTGGAGAGAGGGACAGGGATAAGGACCTTGGTTTTTTGACATTCCCATTTGTCTTTCAAATACAGGCATATCAACAAAATTCTGAGACTTCATTACATTTGGAGCAGTGGCATTGGAAAGACTGGGTGTTTTAGTTTCTCGTCATATGCTTACATAATTTATACATTTGGGCTCTACACATGTCTATATTTTTGCTTTACCTTAGTTTCATCAAAAATGGTGAAATCAAATTATGCAATCATGCTTTTCATTTCCTGGAGTGCAGATAACTTTTTTGCCTGGAGGCCTTTTAGAAAAACAATCATCCCTGCTAATAAATCTGTAAAGGTTGTGATTATTCTTTGTAAAAGCAATTTTTTAAACTCAAGGAGCAATTGCCATTCCCCTCTTATTTTCAGTACTGCCCTAACCAATTAAATGTAAGGCCAGTCCAAGTCTTAAACTTTCAAAATGTTTGTCTTCAATTTATTCAGTTTAACATTGCTTAAACTTGTTCAATTGAACAATTTTGCTAATTACTCATGTGTGAGTTGAACAGTACTCCAAAATTACTCCAATGAGGACTGCACAGCCAAGAGACAGGGTCTCTCTGAAGTGCAAAGAACTTGAGCTTAATCTTACACATCTCCTATTTTCCCCACAAATATCTTTCAAAATGTTTGATGAGATTGTAAGTATTAAATATTAAATGTACACCAATGACTTATGTTACTTTGCATGACTTAAAAGAACAAAATATTGTCACATAATTAAGAAGATCCATTCATATTTCACCATACCCTGGTAGGGTAGTTCAAACTGGGGTGACTGTATTTCCCCTTTAGGGAACAGTAACTAGGAATGAGCTCCGGTAAAACAACAAAATCTGCTTCTTTAAAGCTATCTTGAAACCATGAAATGTAAGAATGGATAATAACTGTTCACTTTCTTGCTTAAGCTCATGATTAATTACCTCCTGACAAGTTTTTGTTTTGATGAGACCTGCAATCGAGCAAAAGTTGTTGAAGTACACCTCCTGTAAGACTCGAAACAATGATTCCTCTGCTCCAGTCCACTTGCTTGTTGAAGATGTGGCCAAAGCAGTTTCTGATAATTCTGATAAGGAGTAAGACGAAGCAAACACACCAAGGCTTGTACAATGAATGCATTTTAAAATTCTATGAAATATTTTGTAAGTTTGATGTAAGACAAAAAATAATGAGATACCAACCCAGCCATCTACCAAGTACTATTACTTGTTTTAGGAATATTTCCTTACAGTGGATAGTGCCCCCTTCCCAGGTAGGCCTGATGTTTTCAAATGTATTACTTCATCTTCAGGCCCCTAGAATAGGCCTTTGCTCTTCTTTTTGACCAAATCCAGAACAACCTATTCAACACTGAATCTGGAGAAGGTGCCAGTGATCAGCCAGTGCAATCTTTCATTTGAACTTTTAAATCCTACCCAAAAATGCTTACAATATTATTTTTATTTCTTAAAAATGAAAAAGCGGAAAAAAAAAGTTTTAGCTCCCATGTAAACAGTGGCACTAAATGAAGGAACAGTGTTCCCAAAACCGGATGGTTTGGGAATTCAGGTGGAACTGGACTGTAAGTATGCAGGTCAAGCCTCTCAGAGCCATAATGCACTAACCCTAACCCTAAGAGAACTTTTTCTGCAACATTGAGCCATCCACCAGCCACTGGCCAGCCTTCTAGCCCAGCCAATCAGGGCCACTGTGCAGCCTCAGGCCCTCCAACAACCACAGGCCAGCTTTACACCAACTACTCAAAGCCATACACTGGACCCTGGCAACCTGTCAACCTTGGTACTGTCTTCAGTGTCAGCCATACTCCACAGGGCATGCTTTTTCACACCTGACTCAAAACCAACCATTGGATGGTGTTATTCATGGTGTGTTTTCCTTCTCAGCTATTGACACCTGATGACCCTGATAGGCAATCAGGGTTTTCGGCATAAGAATCCATCTACCTGGACCGAGAGCCTCCACTAGACCAGTCCAGTGCGAGAGATCAGTCCTTCACCAATGACCAGGCTGAATCATGTGATGATCGCCAAGACTCATCAGAAGAGGACAAGCCCTTGTATGGCACTGATATCCCTAAAGAAGCCTTCAAAAGGGCTCTTCTTCCTCGTCAGCTTGGTTTTGACCTAGAAAAACCCCATCAGGACACATCCTTTAAGTCCAAGTTATCCCATTAACAAGCCTGTGTCATATCCTAGAATGTCCCTATCAGTTGACGCGGAATGTGCAAGGCCAAAGCTTGTCTGGGACAGGCAGATAATAGTAGCCCTACTCCAAATAGAAGCACATACCCTTCAAAGTCAAAGAAAAGGACTGGCAGGACCTCTTTAAAACCCTGACCCTGACTGTTTCCAAGGATCTGAGCACTATCTTCATTTGATAGGTGCTGTGTGTCACAATGGAAAGCTGAAGTTGTTCACAGCCAGGTGTTCCCTATACTCTCTATACCACATTGATACAACTTCAAAAAAAGGCCTGAATTTTTTGTTTTCCTTGCTACTCATCGCCAAAGTCCCCTCTAATTCCTTCAGACAGTGGCTTGGTGAAGTATCAAGGATCTAATTACCACAAAGGTTTATGACCAGTTTTTAAAAGTTTCCATCAAAACAGTTATAAACAGAAGAGAGACCATGTTAGATGCAATGCATCTTCTGTAAGAGGGTGTGAAAGTTCTTTTCCTTCAGCTTCCAATAAGTGAGTACGGAATTACCTACAGCGAAGGCGTAGTGACCTTTAAAATAAGGTCAAGTGAGGGGTTTTCATTGTTTCAGCAGCGTTTTATATTTCTACCTTCATGGAAATCTCCTTTTCATAAAAATAACCTTAATGGATTCCAGAAGCTTTAAAAATGGTTTCAAAGGTTGAAAGAAATTTCAGAAATGAAAAGACTTTTTGGAAACATGCAAAAATTGGAATATCTTCTAAAATGAATGGAACGTAGTGTCTATTTCAGGAAATTTTCTTTTAATACATGGAATTGTAAGCAGACATATGTGGAATATCTTCTGCATAGCTACCAAAGCGTACGTACTCTTTTCTCGCACGTACCTCTAGTGCAGGGCACTTACGTATGTTATGCACAGCTAGGTAATTATATCTGTTATAAGCATATTAGTATATGGCAGATATTATAATAATGCATAGCAGCACACATATGCACATGCAGACTGACTAGCCGGTGTGGGCCAGGTGATGCTAGAGAACTTCATCAAGGATAGCTAGGTTAGTGAAGGGCAGGGTTGTAACGAGCCATGACTCGAGTCGCTAATTTTCAGAGGGGAAATGACTCGAGCAATTGTATGAGAATTTTCCTCATATAAATAATGCAATAATCAATACCTTAATTTTCATAGCTGCCATCCCCTCCCCCTCAAGAAATCTATTATTTTTAGCCAGGGTCTCAAAATCAAAAGAATCTGTAGTAGTGTTGAAGATTTCGAACATCAGCTCGCTATTTTTATTGGCCATCTTCTTTTTAGCGACTATCCCCTCAAATTAATAACTAGTGAAATTTCCAAACTATCATAGTCGCTATATTTTACGAATCTGTACCGGAAAAGTCAATTTTTAGAGCTCTTTTTCGAATTCGCCGCTGGACTAAAAAGTTCATTTCTCACTTTTCTGTGAACTTCTTTCACAAATCCAATATTTACTAATATTTTCTCTCTTTGGACAGGGTGGGGGATTACTTGTTCATCTATTTACTCAGAATACTTATAAATAGCTTTGACTTCAGTAGCGATTAGCTTCAGCAGACTTAAAAGAACTTACCCAGTGGCCTTTGAAGCAAGAGCTGAACTCTGGGAGAGCCTGGCATTGACCTCAATGATACAGTATTCCAGTGAATTGGGGTGAAGTGCATACTGGATGTTACATTCCCCCACAATACCTAGGTGACGAACACAGCGGATAGTTGTCTTTCGCAGCATGGAATCACCTAGAGACAAAATTAACATCCATTTGTCCCATTATAAATTGTTTCATAAATCTAACCTTATCTAAAGAATGACGACACCATCATTTGTAGTGGATACATTTATTCCTTGCCATAAATGCATGTCAACTTATTGCTGGCAGTCCATTATTATGGTTGAAGGTAAGCCTACACAATGTTTAAAGGTTCTGGTAAATGGCCTCTGACACAATCATTTTTGGAAAATGAAATTTTCTCTAATTTTTGGTGGTTTTTTAGTGAACATGGATTTTCAGCTTTGTCGTGTTTTGTCGTGCTTTTCCAGAAAAAGGATCTGTGATATCATAAGTAGAGTAAATACACTAGTGCAGGACTGTATACTGACAGTAAGCATAAGCTTGTACATACAGTAAGCTAACCGTCTTTGCTAGCCGGGAGTAACAACAACTGCCGCTTGCATAATTGATAAGAAGTGACCACGTTTTTTGTTTGTTACAGTCATGAATTTCGTCAAGAAATTTCACCTTGAACCTTAGCTTCCTGCCTTTGTGCTTGGTTTAAAAGCTACATATGCTCCCTAAGCTACAAGACTGCACCAATAGCATCTAGTTTCTTCAGCTTTGGCTAAGTATATTCCAACAGTAGCATAAAAACATTCCTATGTGATCGAACCTTCCATTTACAATGAATACGCTACGTTGTGCTATTTGTGCAACACTAAGCCTGATGCTACTGTAACATCTTCCAACATGAACTGCCCGAAAGATGGCCATACTTTTCTGAGCGTTTTCCCTTTTTCTTAATAATCACATGGGTACTTACTTTTGTGGTTCAAATCTCTGCTGATAAATTCCAAATGCTAATCCAACAAAGAATATGAAAATGTGCAAATGTGCAAACTCTTCCTTTACAGTAATTGTGTAGTACGTGTTTGGCATATGTACATACCATGTTTTTGAGCCTGGCTTGACAGCTTAGCCAATCAGAAGACTCTTAAGAAATACACACTATGGAAAATCTCTGTGACAAGCTTGAAAGCACACTTTTGATTGGTACAGATATCATACGATGCTAACGCTGTGTTTGTTTTCCACTCTGAGTTGTCCAAAAAGTGGCTTTTGCATCTTCTCTTGGATATAAGGAATCTGTCTGTGAATACTTGGGATTCTGGAGCCATTTTATGAGACAAAACACTAAGTAAAAATGGCTAGTGTCTACACCACTGAATGTTTGTGAGAAGCAACCATCCTAAACTCCACTTATGACTTCATACATAAAGTTCTGCAATTAATAGCTCTTTGTGACAGATCTTACCCCTTTTCAGTATCTATGGGAAAATTTGGTTTTCTTCAACTTTTTTGAGTAATTATTGTGGGGGGATATTTAAACCCCCCAAAAAATGGAACTATGGACCTTTTTAATCATTACTGGGACATAAGCTTAGCTGTAATACTAGATCTTTAAGGTTTTTAAAATATCCTTGAATAATCACTCATGACAGTGTCTCACCAAATTCTCCATATTGCAAACTGTGTCTGCAGCATCCCTCACTACCTCATATTCAAGCTCCTTCCAGCCTAGCAGAGACTTCTCAATCAAAACCTGACTAGATAGGGCCAAGGCCTGCAAAATGAAAATCAGTTATTAACTTCAGTACAATGAAGGAACGTGCTGTGTTGACTGCACTAAAACAGTTGTTTTTTATTACTCAAGTAGATGAGAGCAGTACTGGGGTAGATTTAATAATCATCCTCATACCCTAAGGCCATGCTTATTCTTGCACAAGGATTTTGTTCACTTGGGTTACCAACAACACTTTGAATCACACAGGACTGTTGAGAGTGCCATCCTTATAATCCAGTTTGTACTTCCTGGCATCCTGATCTATATTACACTTTGTACTGGAACACCAACAGAGAACGCAGGTTGTTATGACAACTTTCTGTTCTGTAGCTGTGCACACTTGCGAAAGTTAGAGGGCTCACTGTATCTTTCAGGACATCAATCAATTACCTATCTTCACTTACCTTCTATCCTATGTCATGGCAAGGGTGATAGCTGTCCACCGCTATATAAAGATAGTATGTAAATATTCAATGTAATAGCAAAGGCACAAAAGAAGGAATTATTGTCACTTTCATTTAAATTCACTGTTTCACACTGTACATTTGACATTGTGGTGTGGCAAACAAGAATATAGCCTTCTGACATTTGACTTATAAACCAATATTTTTCATTTTTTCAATTCAGTGATGCTTAAACAGCAAGCATTGATGCCCTTGTCAAAACCAACTAAGATGGTGCTGGCATGGGAATCAAATTTTCTACTGCCAGAATTTTCTACTTCAAAGTTTGTACTCCCAGCTTAAAAAAGGTAATTGTTCAATAGATGGGACAAAAGAGGAGGTATGGTGAGACCTTTGAAGCCATTGTAAAAAAAGGCAACATTGACATGGATAATTGAGTTGCCACTGTGAAGGGCAGGAACTTCTGGCAGACACCAAGCTGTTAAAGGAACCTTTGAAGCCAACAGATGAACAAAACTAGAGCAGCTATGCTGCATTATCTCAATACTACCATCACATGTCAGTAAGTTATGTACAAAGTATCATACTTATGACCAAATTAGCCCAAGCAACTGATTTCAAATAAGTTTTTTAAATACATTCAGTTTGTATCACAAAAGTTTTCCATGATGGCTTTGTCATTTGAAAAACAAACAAGAAGCCAGCACATGTTAACAATGGGGCCAAAACATTAAGGGGAGGCGAGTTTCATTGATCCCAAAACTGCATTGCAAAATATATGTTAGCAACATACATTGCCAGATACTAAAAATTTGCATTTAGAGTTTGGGGAGAAGGAGCTATAGCAGGTAAACTGATGATTCCCAAGTCAAAAACAAAAGGGTCATCAGATAACTGTAAGCAGTACATGAAGTAAGGTAGAAAATTGTCCAAAAGATAACATGAAATGAAATCAGCCACAGGCAGCAGCAGACAGAGTTACTCTTTCTGGCTCAGGCTTTATCCTGGGGGCCAGGTCAACATTTTGGTTACAACAGATAATACTTTTTGCATGATCACAACATCTTCCCAATCTCTCTGCACTGCTGCAATGTTATGGTAAACATGAGAAATTGTGACACTGATAATTGCCATTTTACCCTTCAGTAAGCATGTACAAGTAGCCTACAGGGTTGGTTGTCCAGATCACATGTGAAGGATCAATTATTTCAATATCAACCATGCATGAGTGTTCTGTGGCCTTATCTACCCACTAAACAGCCTTCTAGAGGATTTGTTTCCTATGTGAGTGCTTTGTGCAAAGAAAGCGACCTCTTGATTTCTGCCAGCTTCAATAGCAGACTAAATGTAAGCATTTGACACACACACATACATAAACACACACATACAACATCACCATTGCATAGATTCCTTCAGCCTTCAGCAAGGAATCAAAATGAAAATACTAAAACTGTGCAACACTTCACATCATTATTTTTGCATAGGCAATCAGTTTCTCCAGAAACCACTCTGAAGAGATATATCCAGAAGGGTAAGAGATATTCAAATAATTCCAACAGATCTTTCATTGGGGATTTTATTCTTCAACTGCCAAGTAAAAGCTCTTTTTGATGACGCATGATCATAACTTTAATTAACTACCACAATTTTCTGCACAACAAGAGCATTATTTCCCTTTAACAGAGGTCACATTCTTTTGGCATAAGATTGCTGATGACTAATACTTTCAACACTTAACAACACTTTGAGCATTCGTTTCTGAGGACTCACAGTGTTAAGCCGCTGTCACACTACAACGAATTCGGATTTTTATCGCAGGACTTTTATCGCAGGACTACGAAAATTAAATTTATACGAACTATTTCGTGACGTCACATCATCAGACAACTTTTATCGGACTACGCATGTCCGATAAAAGCTGTTTGTCGGTGTGACGTCACGAAAAAATCAGTTAACATTTTATTTTCGTAGACCTCTGATGCAAATCATATATTTACACAGGATGGCAAATTTTGGGTTCTTTCCGACCCGAAATGGAGAAGATTTTAATAAAAACTCACAAAAATCGGATCGGAATCCGATCCGAATTCGTTGTAGTGTGACCACGGCTTTACAGTCTTCATCTGCTTCTTACTAAAACAAATGTTTGTTTTTTGGAGTGAAGTTGGAAAGGTGAATGTACTGAAAATAATTACCTTCAAAGCCTTGATTGCTTGAGAACCAGAGTAGTCAAATTCTCCTGCATGGCCAATCGATATGCTCCCAGAGCCACTCATGCATGGTTGATTTTGAAATAATTGATCCTTCACATGTGATCTGGACAAACAACCCTGTAGGCTACTTGTACATGCTTACTGAAGGGTAAAATGGCAATTATCAGTGTCCAAATTTCTCATGTTTACCATAACATTGCAGCCAGTGCAGAGAGAGTGGGAAGATGTTGTGATCATGCAAAAAGTATTATCTGTTGTAACAAAATGCTGACCTGGCCACCAGGATAAAGCCTGAAGCCAGAAAGAGTAACTCTGTCATGCTGCTGCCTGTGGCTGATTTCATTTCATGTTATCTTTTGGACAATTTTCTACCTTACTTCATGTTACTGCTTACAGTTATCTGATGACCCTTTTGTTTTGACTTGGGAATCATCAGTTTACCTGCTATAGCTCCTTCTCCCCAAACTCTAAATGCAAATTTTAGTATCTGGCAATGTATGTTGCTAACATATATTTTGCAATGCCGTTTTGGGATCAATGAAAACTCGCCTCCCTTAATGTTTTGGCCCCATTGTTAACCTTTGCTGGCTTCTTGTTTGTTTTTCAAATGACAAAGCCATCATGGAAAACTTTTGTGATACAAACGGAATGTATTTAAAAAGCTTATTTGAAATCAGTTTGCTTGGGCTAATTTGGTCATAAGTATGATACTTTGTACATAACTTACTGACATGTGATGGTAGTAGTGAGATACTGCAGCATAGCTGCTCTAGTTTTGTTCATCTGTTGGCTTCAAAGGTTCCTTTAACAGCTTGGTGTCTGCCAGAAGTTCCTGCCCTTCACAGTGGCAACTCAATTATCCATGTCAATGTTGCCTTTTTTTACATTGGCTTCAAAGGTCGCACCATACCTCCTCTTGTTGTCCCATCTATTGAACAATTACCTTTTCTAAGCTGGGAGTACAAACTTTGAAGTAGAAAATTCTGGCAGTAGAAAATTTGATTCCCATGCCAGCACCATCTTAGTTGGTTTTGACAAGGGCCATCAATGCTTGCTGTTTAAGCATCACTGGAATTGAAAAACATGAAAAAATTGGTTTCTAAGTCAAATGTCAGAAGGCTATATTCTTGTTTGCCACACCACAATGTCAAATGTACAGTGTGAAACAGTGAATTTAAATGAAAGTGACAATAATTCCTTCTTTTGTGCCTTTGCTATTACATTGAATATGTACATACTATCTTTATATAGCGGTGGACAGCTATCACCATTGCCATGACATAGGATAGAAGGTAAGTGAAGATAGGTAATTGATTGATGTCCTGAAAGATATCCAGTGAGCCCTCTAACTTTTGCAAGTGTGCACAGCTACAGAACAGAAAGTTGTCATAACAACCTGCGTTCTCTGTTGGTGTTCCAGTACAAAGTGTAATATAGATCAGGATGCCAGGAAGTACAAACTGGGTTATAAGGATGGCACTCTCAACAGTCCTGTGTGATTCAAAGTGTTGTTGGTAACCCAAGTGAAAAAAATCCTTGTGCAAGATAAGCATGGCCTTAGGGTATGAGATGATAATTAAATCTACCCCAGTACTGCTCTCATCTACTTGAGTAGAACTAAAAACAAAACTGTTTTAGTGCAGTCAACACAGCACGTTCCTTCATTGTACTGAAGTTAATAACTGATTTTCATTTTGCAGGCATTGGCCCTATCTAGTCAGGTTTTGTTGGGGAAGTGAGAAGTCTCTGCTAGGCTGGAAGGAGCTTGAATATGAGGTAGTGAGGGATGCTGCAGACAACTGTGTCACAGTTTGCAATATGGAGAATTTGGGAGACACTGTCATGAGTGATTATTCAAGGATATTTTTAAAATTCCTTAAAGATCTAGTATTACAGCTAAGCTTATGTCCCAGTAATGATTAAAAAGGTCCATAGTTCCATTTTGGGGGGGGGGGGTTAAATATCCCCCACAATAATTACTCAAAAAAGTTGAAGAAAACCAAATTTTCCCATAGATACTGAAAAGGGGTAAGATCTGTCATGAAGAGCTATTAATTGCAGAACTTTATGTATGAAGTCATATAAAGTGGAGGTTAGGATGGTTGCTTCTCACAAAACATTCAGTGGTGTGACACTAGCCATTTTTACTTAGTGTTTTGTCTCATAAAATGGCTCCAGAATCAAAGTATTCACGACAGATTCCTTATATCCTAAGAGAAGGTGCAAAAGCCACTTTTTGGACAAATCAGAGTGGAAAAAACAAACACAGCGTTAGCATCGTATGATATCTGTACCAATCAAAAGTGTGCTTTCAAGCTTGTCACAGAGTATTTTCAATAGTGTGTATTTCTTAAGAGTCTTCTGATTGGCTAAGCTGTCAAGCCAGGCTCAAAAACATGGTATGTACATATGCCAAACAGTACTACCAATTACTGTAAAGGAAAGAGTTTGCACATTTGCACATTTTCATATTCTTTGTTGGATTAGCATTGGAATTTATCAGCAGAGATTTGAACCACAAAAGTAAGTACCCATGTGATTATTAAGAAAAAGGGAAAAGAAAACGCTCAGAAAAGTATGGCCATTCTTTCGGGCAGTTCATGTTGGAAGATGTTACAGTAGCATCAGGCTTAGTGTTGCCACAAATAGCACAACGTAGCGTATTCATTGTAAATGGAAGGTTCGATCACATAGGAATGTTTTTATGCTACTGTTGGAATATACTTATCCAAAGCTGAAGAAACTAGATGCTATTGGTGCAGTCTTGTAGCTTAGGGAGCATATGTAGCTTTTATACCAAGCACAAAGGCGATAAAAATAGTAAAGTGAAGCTAAGGTCAAGGTGAAATTTCTTGACGAAATTCATGACTGTAACAAACAAAAAACGTGGGTCACTTCTTATCAAATTATGCAAGCGGCAGGTTGTTGTTACTCCCGGCTAGCAAAGACGGTTTAGCTTTACTGTATGTACAAGCTTATGCTTACTGTCAGTATACAGTCCTGCACTAGTGTATTTACTCTACTTATGATATCACAGATCCTTTTTCTGGAAAAGCACGACAAAACACGACAAAGCTGAAAATCCATGTTCACTAAAAAACCACCAAAAATTAGAGAAAATTTCATTTTCCAAAAATGATTGTGTCAGAGGCCATTTACCAGAACCTTTAAACATTCTGTAGGCTTACCTTCAACCATAATAATGGACTGCCAGCAATAAGTTGACATGCATTTGTGGCAAGGAATGAATGTATCCACTACAAATGATGGTGTCGTCATTCTTTATATAAGGTTAGATTTATGAATAATGAAACAATTTATAATGGGACAAATGGATGTTAATTTTGTCTCTAGGTGATTCCGTGCTGCGAAAGACAACTATCCGCTGTGTTCGTCACCTAGGTATTGTAGGGGAATGTAACATCCAGTATGCACTTCACCTCAATTCACTGGAATACTGTATCATTGAGGTCAATGCCAGGCTCTCCCAGAGTTCAGCTCTTGCTTCAAAGGCTACTGGGTAAGTTCTTGTAAGTCTGCTGAAGCTAATCGCTACTGAAGTGAAAGCTATTTATAAGTATTCTGAGTAAATAGATGAACAAGTAAATCCCCACCCTGTCCAAAGAGAGAAAATATTAGTAAATATTGGATTTGTGAAAGAAGTTCACATAAAAGTGAGAAATGAACCTTTTAGTCTAGCGACGAATTCGAAAAAGAGCTCTAAAAATTGACTTTTCCGGTACAGATTTGTATAATATAGTGACTATGATAGTTTGGAAATTTCACTAGTTATTAATTTGAGGGGATAGTCGCTAAAAAGAAGATGGCCAATAAAAATAGCGAGCTGATGTTCGAAATCTTCAAAACTACTACAGATTCTTTTGATTTTGAGACCCTGGCTAAAAATAATAGCTTTCTTGAGGGGAGGGGATGGCAGCTATGAAAATTAAGGTATTGATTATTGCATTATTTTATATGAGGAAAATTCTCATACAATTGCTCGAGTCATTTCCCCTCTGAAAATTAGAGCCTCGAGTCATGGCTCGTTACAACCCTGCCCTTAACTAACCTAGCTATCCTTGATGAAGTTCTCTAGCGTCACCCGGCCCACACCAGCTAGTCAGTCTGCATGTGCATATGTGTGCTGCTATGCATTATTATAATATCTGCCATATACTAATATGCTTCTGCAGATATAATTAACTAGCTTGTGCATAACATACGTAAGTGCCCTGCATAGAGGTACGTGCGAGGAAAAGAGTACGTTACGCTTCGGTAGCTATGCAGAAGATATTCACATATGTCTGCTTACATTCCATGTATTAAAAGAAAATTTCCTGAAATAGACACTACGTTCCATTCATTTTTAGAAGATATTCCAATGTTTGCATGTTTCCAAAAAGTCTTTTCATTTCTGAAATTTCTTTTCACTTTGAAACCATTTTTAAAGCTTCTGGAATCAATTAAGGTTATTTTTATGAAAAGGAGATTTCCATAACGGTCGAATATAAAACGCTGCTGAAACAATGAAAACCCCTCACTTGACCTTATTTAAAGGTTCACTACGCCTTCGCTGTAGGTAATTCCGTACTCACTTATTGGAAGCTGAAGGAAAAGAACTTTCACACCCTCTTACAGAAGATGCATTGCATCTAACATGGTCTCTCTTCTGTTATAACTGTTTTGATGGAAACTTTTAAAAACTGGTCATAAACCTTTGTGGTAATTAGATCCTTGATACTTCACCAGCCACTGTCTGAAGGAATTAGAGGGGACTTTGGCGATGAGTAGCAAGAGAAAACAAAAAATTCAGGCCTTTTTTTGAAGTTGTATCAATCTGGTATAGAGAGTATAGGGAACACATGGCTGTGAACAACTTCAGCTTTCCATTGTGACACACAGCACCTATCAAATGAAGATAGTGCTCAGATCTTGGAAACAGTCAGGGTCAGGGTTTTAAAGAGGTCCTGCCAGTCCTTTTCTTTGACTTGAAGGGTATGTGCTTCTATTTGGAGTAGGGCTACTATTATCTACCTGTCCAGACAAGCTTTGGCCTTGCACATTCCGCGTCAACTGATAGGGACATTCTAGGATATGACACAGGCTTGTTAATGGGATAACTTGGACTTAAAGAAGGTGTCCTGATGGGGTTTTTCTAGGTCAAAACCAAGCTGACCGAGGAATAAGAGCCCTTTGAAGGCTTCTTTAGGGATATCGGTGCCATACAAGGGCTTGTCCTCTTCTGATGAGTCTTGGCGATCATCACATGATTCAGCCTGGTCATTGGTGAAGGACTGACTCTCGCACTGGACTGGTCTAGCGGAGGCTCTGGGTCCAGGTAGATGGATTCTTATGCCGAAAACCTGATTTGCCTATCAGGGTCATCAGGTGGTCAAATAGTGAGAAGGAAAACACACCATGAATAACACCATCCAATGGTTGGTTTTGAGTCAGGTGTGAAAAAAGCATGCCCTGTGGAGTATGGCTGACACTGAAGACAGTACCAAGGTTGACAGGTATGCAGGGTCCAGTGTATGGCTCTGAGTAGTTGGTGTAAAGCTGGCCTGTGGTTGTTGGAGGACCTGAGGCTGCACAGTGGCCCTGATTGGCTGGGCTAGAAGCATGCCAGTGGCTGGTGGATGGCTCAATGTTGCAGAAAAAGTTCTCTTGGGCTAGGGTTAGTGCTTATGGCTCTGAGAGGCTTGACCTGCATACTCACAGTCCAGTTCCACCTGAATTCCCAAACCAGCCGGTTTTGGGGAACACTGTTCCTTCATTTAGTGCCACTGTTTACATGGGAGCTAAAACTTTTTTTTTCCGCTTTTTCATTTTTAAGAAATAAAAATAAATATTGTAGCATTTTTGGGTAGGATTTAAAAGTTCAAATGAAAGATTGCACTGGCTGTATCACTGGCACCTTCTTCACAGATTCCAGTGCTGTGAATAGGTTGTTCTGGATTGGTCAAAGAGAAGAGCAAAGGCCTATTGTACGGGCCTGAAGATGAAGTAATAAATTTGAAAACATCAGGCCTACCTGGGAAGGGGGCACTATCTACTGTAAGGAAATATTCCTAAAACACACAGTAATAGTACTGGTAGATGGCTGGATTGGTATCTCATTATTTTTTGTCTTACATCAAACTTACAAAATATTTCATTGAATTTTAAAATGCATTCATTGTACAAGCTTGGTGTGGTTGTTGCTTCGTCTTACTCCTTATCAGAATTATCAGAAACTGCTTGGCCACATCTTCAACAAGCAAGTGGACTGGAGCAGAAGGCATCATTGTTTTGTTTCGAGTCTTCACAGGAGGTGTACTTCAACAACTTTGCGCCGATTGCAGAGCTTCTCATCAAAACAAAAACTTGTCAAGAGGTAATTAATCATGAGGCCTTAAGCAAGAAAGTTGAACAGTTATTATCCATTCTTACATTTCATGGTTTCAAGATAGCTAATTAAAGAAGCAGATTTTGTTGTTTTACCGGTGAGCTCATTCCCTAGTTACTGTTCCCTAAAGGGCAAATACAGTCACCCCTAGTTTTGAACTACCCTACCAGGGTTATGGTGAAATAATGGATGGATCTTCATTGTTTATCTTCCATGTGACAATATTAATTGTTCTTTAAGTCATGGACAAAGTAACATAAGTCACATTGGTTGTATACCTTTGAATATTTAATACTTACAATCTCATCAAACATTTGAAAAGATATTTGTGGGAAAAATAGGTGAGATGTGTAAGATTTTCAAAGCTCAAGATTCTTTGCACTTCCGAGAGACCCTGTCTCTGGCTGTGCAGTCCTCATTGGAGTAATTTTATGGAGTACTGTATCAACTCACACATGAGTAATTAGCAAAAATTGTTCAATTGAACAAGTTTAAGCAATGATATAAACTGAATAGAATTGGAAGACAAACACTTTTGAAAGTTTAAGACTTGGACTGGCCTTACATTTAATTGGTTAGGGCAGTACTGAAAATAAGAGGGGAATGGGCAATTGCTCCTTGAGGTTTAAAAAATTGCTTTTACAAAGAATAATCACAACCTTTACAGATTATTAGCAGGGATGATTCGTGTTTTCTAAAAGGAGCCTCCAGGCAAAAAAGTTATCTGCACTCAGGAGGGGGTTGTCAAATGAACAAGCATGATTTGCATAATTGATTTCACCATTTTTGATGAAATCTAAGGTAAAGCAAAAATATAGACATGTGTAGAGACCCAAATGTAATAAATTATGTAAGCATATGACAAGAAACTAAAAACACACCAGTCTTTCCATGCCACTGCCCAAATGTAACTGAAGTCTCAGAATTTTGTTGATATGCCGTGTATTTTAAAAGACAAGTGCGGAATGTCAAAAAAACCAATTGGTCCTTATCCCTGTCCCTCTCTCCAAATGTCATATTTTTCAGGTTGGCACAGATGGAAAATGTGTCACAAAGGAGGGTCAGTTCTTAGCAAGCCAACCAACTGCATATTATGATCAAAATGGCCATAATAAATTTTTGAAATTTCGCACATAAAAAATTCATTCTGGAAAGACAAATGGAATGTCAAAAAACCAAGGGTCCTTATCCCTGTCCCTCCTCTCCAAATGTCATATTTTCAGGTTTGGCACAGATGGAAAATGTTTGTCAAACAAGAGGGTCAGTTCTTGAGCAAGCCAACCAATGGCATATATGATCAAAATGGCATAATAAATTTTTGAAATTTGCACTTTATAAAAAATTCATTCTGTTTGCAACTTGACAGAATGGATTTCAATGATCTATGGATGATTTATTGGTAATCTCCATGGTGCACAGTTCCATTAAATACAAAGGTTTTGAAATTGTCCAATTGTGTTGCAGTTTGGAAGGAAGTGGGTGAGTCATATTTCCATAGTGAATGGAATGATATGTGAGATGACTGTTAAAGACATTTTGAACAATGTGATAATGTCTTGTTTTTGTTTGACCAAGTTTATGTTAAATTTATGGCATGAATGTGTTGTAATTATTGTTTGGAAATATTATGACCCCCACACCCTCATGTAGATGTGGCAACATGACCATTACACCGATCCAGCTTGAGCTATGTAAACTTTTCTGTGACTTAAATAAGGTGATGGCACAAAAATGTAACTTAAAGATGTGTCTCATACACTGCCTGGCATTGAGACTCACAAAAAAACAGGACAACTAGTCATAAAACACTCTTATCAAAAATGGAAAATTATAACTTTTTTGCTCAAAATTTTATGATTCATGATATTTTACCACCAAAGGGATTTCAGTTTTAAAGTAGAATAAGGAATTACCTCTGAATGTGACAATGTAGGGTGTGTGCAATTTTGAAATTTCTAGAAGTCATAAAAGTAAAATCTGGCCTGGTTCTGCTGTTGCTCTAAGAGATAAAAGGAACTGGTTGTATTACTGAAAAGTAATGTCACTTGTAGGTACTGGTTGTTTAAAGAAGAAGGAAATTTTCAAGGCAGATTTTAATTCTTTTGGCCACAATGACAGCAAACAAAATGATATTCCATAAATTTTGTCAAACAAACAGTTTTTCTTACAATTTCTTACATACTTTTTTGTGTCTGCAATATTCTTCTTCATTTTTTACCATGGGATGGCTATCATGCCATAAGAACAACCTCCTACCCCATTCATGCTTGGCCTAGGACAATGAAATCACAGGCGGTGCTTCCTCATTAGGACGTACTGTGCATTACATGAAAATTATCCTTAATATTATCTCATATAGTCAACATTTTCCAAAGATGCGGAAGTAGTAAGAAAGCATTCAAATGAATTTACAGTTTGAGTGGACTTGTGCGGACTGACAATGATCAAGTGAATCTTGCACCAGTATGGGAAATGAGGGAAGGGCCAATTGTAAACCGTTGGGAGTGGGTTTGAATGTTCCACAGTGCACTGTAGGAGCTTACTTTCAAGACAGGATACAGACAGGAAGAGGGGGGGGGAGGGGGGGGGGGAGGGGTGGGGGGGGGGGGGGGGTGGGAGAGGGTGAGGACAGCGGGGGACCCGGGGCGGTGTAGCGGGGGGTCAAATCCTCCTGAACCACCTGGCAATTTTCTGGTAGTCTCAAAAAAATTCTTTATTTTCTTTAGCATGGTTGATATTAAAGAGGGTGCACTGAACGGGGTTTGCAGTTGCATGATCTGTACCACCTCTCTTCATCCATTATATGGAGAAGCCTGCATTCTGATTGGTTAAACACTGACTGTTTATTCCAACAACAAACGGTCAATAAACGTAAAAATAACTGATGCATGAAAATGAAGTTTTTCACACCATTTTCGGTGGCAGAATGCAAAAGAATAGGAAATTCGACCCGTCCGTATATTTTGCCAAATTTGGAGATGAGACAGTTTATGAGACAATAAATAGTCCCATCAAATGTGGATTTATTCCTTTAATTCACACCAGTTGGACTAATGTTGCCCAAAAAAAAGAAAAAATTTTTGTTTACCCTTTCTTAAAGGGCATGTGCAGTCATCCCAATTGGATCGTCTGAATTAGTAACTCATGGATGATCTTCTTACTCATGTGACAATATTTAATGCAAAATTGGGTAAATCCATGTAGATTAATACCCCGTTTCCCCTTAATATGAAATTTTTTATCTTCCACAAATATAAGAAATATTTATCTTCCCAAAGAAATATGATGAAATTGTAAAACGTACTTCATAATACAAACCGAGATTGGGTGGTAGTTTATTTTCATCAGTGTTCATACCAACTGAAAGTCAATTACTATTACATCCATTTTTTCCACTCTTGACAGGGGGGGGGGGTGATAGCAGACCCTATTGTCTTGCTTCCTGATCAGATCAACTCTATGAATATATCAAACAGGAACTACAAATAAAACAAAAATTAATTAGTGTTACCACTGAAAAGAATTAGGGGTATCTTTTGAGAATGGTCACATAAATGAGCATGGTGGACAGGTGTGGGTAGAGTGGGTAGCAGAAGGGTGCGGGCTTGGGGGCAATGTGGATGATATGGGGAACTAGGTGTTGATTGTGGGTACAGGTGACATGATAGGTGTGAAAGATGGGTGCAGTGGTGTGGATGGTGCTTATGGATCTGGGGTAGGTGTTACATTGGTTTTGGTTTTTAAACCCAGTGTAGGTGGTGGGTGCCATGTGGTGGTGGATGTGACACATAAACAACGGAAACAAGAATAGCAGTGGATAGCATTCTTAGTGGACTGATTTCAAAACAATTTAAAGCAATTAAAGCTGTGACCTTTCAAGGGATTACATATTTGATTTTATAATACATGCCCAGATAATAAAGACAAAAAAAGCTTAGTTCCAGAAGTCTGCCTGTTAACATCCACAAATTTACATAAAGAGGTGCAGCGCAGGAACTTAAAATTTGTTAAAGATCAAAATTGAAATTCCAATGTGCTACTGAAATGCAGTCCACAACCCTATATACTGAGGAAAAAACTTATGTTGACATTCTATCACGGTTAAGGTGTGGTAAAGGCAAAAGGGAGAGTGGGGATGATGGATCTGGTAGGTGGAACACTTTCCAAATGGGGAGGATGCAAAGAAAAAGACAGAGACAAAGGTTCAGATAATTCAGAAATGCAACATCTAACATTATATTTAGTTAAAAATACACCAAAACCATTTGAATTATGGGTTCATAATTTGCAGCACAGAGTCCATTGCCCTTTGGTTTTCAAGTTTTTTACTAAATTTACAACAAATAAATATTTAATCAGATGAAACTGAGGTGTTTCTTTATCCAATCTATGGATCTGGATCTCGGAACTTCAAGTAAAAGGCAAATGACCACTTCATTATCACATCCTTACATCTGTGTATGTGGGCACTTCCCTGGTTCTGGATGAAACTGCAGTGAATATTGGCTTTAATTACCTATGATTCCTTTAAAGGAAAAAGAATATCAGTAACATTTTTAGCAATAATCACTGTAAATATGTATGTAAGGACACATGTAGTATTCATACATCTCTTGTCAGCAGACACAAGTGTAAAAAGTCAGACATTCGGTTTAGTCAGTTTGACAAATATGTAATCACAGACATCTGTAACAGTCAGACTGACACAGCTGTTACAAAGGTTCAGTCAGCTTATTATAGTAAGTAGTTTAAAAATCGCTATTTTTCAATCAGTTCCTATTTTGTAGTGCCAATATAGTAAAAGTGTAATGCATAGCATAGTCACAATATTTTATGTCAGTCACAAATATTGTCACGCAACCACCCAACCTCTGTTAAAGTCAGTCCCGACATTTCTACAGTCAGTCAATACATCTCATTAGACCTAGATGAGTTTTTTCCGGGTCAGTTTCTAACCAATTGGTTTAAGTTGGTCCTATATTGAGATAGCGTGGTTACGAGCCTTTTCGGCTTTTAACCTGCGGTGGCCTCAAATGACCTTTGACCTCCACAAAAACAACAGGGGTCTTCCCCTCGACATGACAAATCTGTAAACAAAACATGAAAAAGTGTCGGTCATTGCTAACTTGAGATATCGTGTTTACGAGCCATTTACGAGGTTTTCGCAGTTTAAACTCTGGTGACCTCAGATGACCTTTGACCTCTACCAAAAACAATAGGGTTCTTCCTCTTGACATGCAAAATCTGTATACCAAATATGAAAAGTGTCGGCCTTTGCTATCTTGAGATATAGTGTTTACGAGGTTTTTGCCATTTAAACTCTGGTGACCTAAGATGACCTTTGACCTCTACCAAAAACAATAGGGTTCTTCCTCTCAACACGACAAATCTATATACCAAATATGAAAAGTGTCGGTCACTGCTATCTTGAGATATCGTGTTTACAAGCCGTTTACAAGGTTTTCGCAGATTAACCTCTGGTGACCTCAGATGACCTTTGACCTCTACCAAAAACAATAGGGTTCTTCCTCTTACCATAACGCATCTACATACTACATATGAAAAGTATCGCATTTCCTACCTCAAGATATTGTGTTTACAAGGTTTTTCGCAGTTTGACCCTGGTGACCCCAGGTGACCTTTGACCTCTACCAAAAACAATAGGGTTCTTCCTCTCAATATGACCATCTATGTACCAAGTATGAGAAGTGTCGGTCTTCCCTTCTTGAGATATCGTGTTTACAACCGTTTACAAGGTTTTCAGGGTTTGACCCCCGGTGACCCCAGATGACCTTTGACCTCCACCAAAAATGATAGGGTTCTTCCTCATACCATAACAAATCTACATACCAAGTATGAAATTCAGTCATTCCTAACTCGAGATATTGTGTGTACAAGGTTTTCTGTTTTTGATCTCTGGGGACCTCAAATGAACTGTGATCTCCACCAAACACAATAGGGTTCTTCCTCTCAATATGATAAATCCACATACCAAGTATGAAAACTGTCAGAGTTTCCCTTCTTGAGATATCGTGTTTACAAGCAAAGTGTCACAAACACACACACATACACACACACACACACACATACTTGTGCTTGGTGGAAAACGAGGTAATGAGTACTGAACCCTGCAAACGAGGTAACGCCAATAACGCATCAGGAACGCTCGAGCTACCGTATAGTAACAGAGGTGGGACACTGTTAATTAAACGTTATGTGGTCTTCACGGTGTGACCTTTAATTTGTGATGAGATGTGTACATACAAAACGAGGAACTGTTTATACACACATCATACACAGCTATTTGATTGTTTGTACCATAAAACCGAGGTAATCACTGAATAAACGTTTCCTAATAGAACACTCGGAAAGCACTTACAAAGATCTTCAGTAACGGAATAAAACTTTATCGTTTGTAGTTATGCTGCTATTTTGATTAACCAATGTTACACTAAAAGAGTTAGTAAATACCAATCGAGGTTACACTGGATACACACCGTTACACTCCGTTGGCCTTGGCACTATAAAATCGAGGAAGTATGGCCTCGGAACGGACTTCAGGTTTAGCATACATTTCCTCAATTTTATAGAAAGGAAATTAATCTAGTGTGATTAAAATGGTACATCGTTCCCCCAATCGGTATATAAAATTTTCTACGAGTGTAACAAAAAAAAAAAAACTGTGAGAGGAATAAGCGTTAAGAAAAACTTTCTTAAATTCCGATATTCCGAAATAACGTGCGAATGTTCATATGCGAACAAATATTAAATAACCTTATTGAGCGCTAACAAACCCCAAACAAAATTTTACAGTTTTTGCGTCACGGTCTTTAGGTTTAGCGTACATTTCCTCGATTTACCTGAAAGGAAATTAATCTAGTGTGATTAAAATTGTACATTACTCCCTCTATCGGTATGTGAAATTTTCAACGAGTGTAACACAAAGTCCATTCCAGAAATAAGCGTTAACAAAAGCTTTCTTTAATTCCGATGTTCCGAAATAACGTGCGAATGTTCATATGCGAACAAATATTAAATAAACTTATCGAGCGCTAACAAACCAAACAAAATTTTAATTTTTTTTTACGTCACGGTCTTTAGGTTTAGCGTACATTTCCTCGATTTAACTGAAAGGAAATTAATCTAGTGTGATTAGAATAGAACATTATTCCCTCTATCGGTATGTGAAATTTTCAACGAGTGTAACACAAAGTCCATTCCACAAATAAGTTAACAAAAACTTTCTTTAATTCCGATGTTCCAAAATAATGTGTGAATGTTCATATATGAACAAATATTAAACAAATTTAATGGGCGTATACAAAGGAAACAAACTTTTAAACTTTTTTTACGGAACAATCTTCAGATTAAGCGTATACATTTCCTCGATTTTATAGAAAGGAAATTAATCTAGTGTGATAAAATGGTACATCGTTCCCCCAATCGGTATATGAAATTTTCTACGAGTGTAACACAAATTCCATCCGAGGAATAAGCATTAACAACAACTTCCTTTAATTCCGACGTTCCAAAGAAAGGTGTGAATGGTCGTATGCAAATAAATATTTCACAAACTAAATGAGTATATACAAAGGAAACAAACTTTTAAACTTTTTTACGGAACGATCTTCAGATTTAGCGTACATTTCCTCGATTTTATAGAAAGGAAATTAATCTAGTGTGAGTAAAATGGTACATGAATCCCTCTATCGGTATGTGAAATTTTCTAGGAGTGTAACACAAATTCCGTTAGAAGAATAAGCCTTAGAAAAACTTTCTTTCATTCCGATGTTCCGAAATAATGTGCAAATGTTTATATGCGAATAGATATAAAACAAAGATTATGAGAGTGAACAAAGCAAACAATAGTTTGAAAGTTTTGCGGATCGGTCTCCAGGTTTAGCGTACATATCCTCGATTTTATCTAAAGGAAATTAATCTAGTGCAATTAAAATAGTACATTATTCCCTCTATCGATATGTAAAATGTGATAGCTTTAACAAATACTTTCTTCAATTCCGATGTTCCAAACTAATCTACGAATGACCATATGTGAACAAATAACAAATATTGAGTGTAAAGAAAGCAAACAAACTTGTAAACTTTTTTACGGAAGAGTCTTTAGGTTTAGCATACATTTCCTCGATTTTATAGAAAGGAAATAAATCTAGTGTGATTAAAATAGTACATTATTCCCTCTATCGGTATGTGAAATTTTCAACGAGTGTAACACAAAGTCCATTCCAGATATAAGCGTTAACAAAAGCTTTCTTTAATTGCGATGTTCCAAAATAATGTGTAAATGTTCATATGCGAACAAATATTAAACATCCTGAATGAGTATATACAAAGGATACAAACTTTTAAACTCTTTTTACGGGACGATCTTCAGATTTAGCGTACATATCCTCGATTTTATAGAAAGGAAATTAACCTAGTGTTATTAAAATAGTACATTATTCCCTCTATCGATATGTGAAATTTTCAACAAGTGTAACACAAATTCCATTCGAGGAATAAGCTTCAACAAAGACTTTCTTTAATTGCATAATATGCGAATGTGGCATAATATGCGAATGTTTATATGCAAACAAATATTAAAAAAGAGTTTATGAGCGTAAACAAAGCACAAAATAAAAAAGAAAATTAAACTTTTCTACGGAACAGTCTTCAGGTTTAAGGCACATTTCCTCGATTTTACAAAAAGGAAACCAATGTAGTTTGACGAAAATGTTACGTTATTCCCTCTATCGGTATGTGAAATTTTCAACAAGTGTAACACAAAGTCCATTTCAGAAATAAGAGTTAACAAAAGCTTTCTTTCATTCCGATGTTCCGAAATATTGTGTGAATGTTTATATTCGAACAATAATTAAACAAACTTTATGAGCGAAGACAAAGCACAAAATAAAAAAGAATATTAAACTTTTTTACAGAACGGTCTTCAGGATTAAGGCACATTTCCTCGATTTTATTGCAAGGAAATTAGGCTAGTGTGACTAAAATGGTATATCATTCCCTCTATCGGTATGTGAAATTTTAAACAAGTGTAACACAAATTCCATTCGAGGAATAAGCGTCAACAAAGACTTTCTTTAATTCCGATGTTGTGGCATAATGTGCGAATGTTCATATGCGAACAAATATTAAACAAAGTCTATGGGCGTAAAATAAAAGTTAAATAAATATTAAACTTTTTACGGAACAATCTTCAGGTTTAGCGTACATTTCCTCAGTTTTATAGAAAGAAAATTAATCTGGTGTGATTAAAATGGTACATCATTACCTCTATCGCTATGTGAAATTTTCCACGAATATAACCCAAATTCCATTCCAGGAATAATCGTTAACAAAAAATTTCTTTAGTTCCGATGTTCCAAATTGAACAAGTTTATGAGCGTAAACAAAGCACAAAATAAAAAAGAAAATTAAACTTTTTGACTTTTTTACGGAACGGTCTTCAGGTTTAAGGCACATTTCCTCGATTTTACAAAAAGGAAATCAATGTAGTGTGACGAAAATGTTACATTACTCCCTCTATCGGTATGTGAAATTTTCAACAAGTGTAACACAAAGTCCATTTCAGAAATAAGCGTTAACAAAAGCTTTCTTTCATTCCGATGTTCCGAAATATTGTGTGAATGTTAATATTCGAACAAATATTAAACAAAGTTTATGAGCGTAAACAAAGCACAAAATAAAAAGGAATATTAAACTTTTTTACAGAACGGTCTTCAGGTTTAAGGCACATTTTCTCGATTTTATTGCAAACAATTGTTGGACGGAGTGTACGGAACGGAGTGTAACACAAATTCCGATAGAGGAATACGTCTTAACAGTAACTTTCTTCAATTCCGATGTTCCAAATTAATGTACGAATCATCATACGTTGACAAATATTAAACAAAGTTTATGAGCGTTAACAAAAAAAAAATTATATTTTTTTTACAGAACGGTCGTCAGGTTTAGAGTACATTTCCTCGATTTTATAGAAAGGAAATTAATCCAGATTGAGTAAAATGGTATAACGTTCCCTCTATCGGTATATGAAATTTTCTACGAGTGTACCAAAAATTCCGTTAGAGGAATAAGCGTTAAGAAACACTTTCTTTAATTTTGATGTTCCGAAATAATGTGTGAATGTTCATATGTTAGTTCACATGCAAATTTTCAGGAGCATTGGATTTCGGGAACATGATTTATGAAATCAAAGCCTCCGAAAGGAGTAAATACCACCGAATTTGTACTATACGTCACGGCTTACAGCGTTGTTTAGTTATGATTACGCGACTTTCTAGCTAGTATTCCTCTAAAAGCCTTTTTTAATCATCCTCCTAAATTTTTGTGTGCTACTAGATAATAAATATATTAGTTCACATGCAAATATTTAGGAGCATTGGATTTCGGGAACATGATTTATGAAATCAAAGCCTGGAAACGGAGTTAATATCCCCGAAATTGCAAAAATACACCGCGGCTAACAGAGCTGTTTTACCAGAGGTATTCAATTTTCAAACCAGTCTTCCTGTCAAAATGTTTCATGAATCCTTTTGGATTTTTGCATGCTACTAGAAAACAAGTATATTAGTGCACATGCAAATTTTTAAGAGCATGGAACGTCGAGAACATGATTTTATTAGGCAAAGACTGCGGACGGAGTAAATTTTACCGAAATTGTACTACAACACGGCTTACAGCGATGTTTAACTATAGGTACGCGATTTTTAAGCTAGTATTCGCGTAAAAGCACTTCAACCATCCTCTTGAATGTTTGCATGTCACTAGATAATATACATATTAGTTCACATGCAAATTCTCAGGAGCATTGAATTTCGGGAACATTATTTATAAAATCAAAGCCTCCGAAAGGAGTAAATACCACCGAATTTGTACAATACGCCACGGCTTACAGCGTTGTTTAGTTATGAGTATGCGACTTTTTAGCTAGTATTCCTCTAAAAGCCTTTTTAATCATCCTCCTAAATTTTTGTGTGCTACTAGATAATAAATATATTAGTTCACATGCAAATATTTAGGAGCATTGGAGGTCGGGAACATGATTTACACATCAAAGCCTGGAAACGGAGTAAATATCCCCGAAATTGCAAAAATACACCGCGGCTAACAGAGCTGTTTTACCAGAGGTATTCAATTTTCAAACCAGTCTTCCTGTCAAAATGTTTCATGAATTCTTCTGGATTTTTGCATGCTACTAGAAAACAAGTATATTAGTGCACATGTAAATTTTTAGGAGCATGGAACGTCAGAAACATGATTTTATTAAGTCAAAGACTGCGAATGGAGCAAATTTCACCGAAATTGTACTACAACACGGCTTACAGCGATGTTTAACTATAGGTACGCGATTTTTAAGCTGTAGTATTCCCGTAAAAGGAACTTCAACCATCCTCTTGAATTTTTGCATGTCACTAGATAGAAGCCTAAATATATTAGTTCACATGCAAATTTTTAGGAGGATGGTATTTCGGGAACATGATTTATAAAATCAAAGATTCCCAAAGGAGTAAATATCCCCGAAATTGCAATACACCGCGGCTAACAGAGCTGTTTTACCAGAGGTATCCAATTTTCAAACCAGTCGTCCTGTCAAAATATTTCTTGAATCCCTTTGGATTTTTCCATGCTACTAGAAAACAAGTATATTAGTGCACATGCAAATTTTTAAGAGCATGGACGGAGTAAATTTCACCGAAATTGTACTACAACACGGCTTACAGCGATGTTTAACTATAGGTACGCGATTTTTAAGCTAGTATTCGCGTAAAAGCACTTCAACCATCCTCTTGAACGTTTGCATGTCACTATATAATATACATATTAGTTCACATGCAAATTTTCAGGAGCATTGAATTTCGGGAACATGATTTATAAAATCAATGCCTCCGAAAGGAGGAAATTTCACCGAAATTGCACTATACACACTCTAAAAGTGTTTAGGAATTAAGCACAATTTTTGCCCCCACTTTGGAAACATGTTTAATTCCCAAACACACATGTTTAATTCCTAAACATTATGTATTTAAT
This sequence comes from Holothuria leucospilota, assembly GCA_029531755.1. NCBI lineage: Eukaryota > Metazoa > Echinodermata > Holothuroidea > Aspidochirotida > Holothuriidae > Holothuria > Holothuria leucospilota. The sequence goes on along the minus strand of JAIZAY010000243.1, from coordinate 43,260 downwards.
TCCTATACATTATGTGTTTAATTCCTAAACGTGTTTAGAGTGTAAACGTGTTTCCAAAGTGGGGGCAAAAATGTGTTTAGAAAAGTGTTTAATTCCTAAACACTGTTTTTACAGTGCACCACAGCTTACAGCGTTGTTTAGCTATTGGTATGCAACTTTTAAGGTAGTATTCCTGTAAAATCCTTTTAACCATCCTCTCAATTTTTCGCGTGCTACTAGATAATAAATATATTAGTTCACATGCAAATATTTAGGAGGATGGTAGTTCGGGAACATGATTTGTAAAATCAAAGATTCCGAAAGGAGTAAATATCACCGAAATTGTACTATACATCATGGCTTACAAGTTACAGCGCTTTTTAGCTATGAGTATGCAATTTTTTTAAGCTGCTATTTCTGTAAAAGCCTTTTAACAATCCTCCTAATTTTCTGCGTGCTACTAGATAATAAATGCATTAGTTCGCATGCAAATATTTAGGAGCATGGGACTTCGTGAACGTGATTTATAAATCAAAGCCTGGGTACAGAGTAAATACCACCGAAACTGCACTATTCACCACGGTTTACAGCGCTATTTAAATGTGGGTATGCGAGGTTCAAGCTAGTATTCCTGTAAAAGCACTTTAACCATCTTCTTAAATTTTTGCATGTCACTAGATAATGAATATATTAGTTCACATGCAAATATTAAGGAGCATGGGATTTCGGAAACATGATTTATAAAATCAAAGGCTCCGAAAGGAGTAAATTTCATCGAAATTGAACTACGACACGGCGTACAGCGTTTTCACTATGGGTACGGTACGCAATTTTAAGCTAGTACTCCCGTAAAAGCACTTTAACCATCCTCCTAATTTTTGACGTGCTACTTTACAATAAATACATTAGTTCACATGCAAATTTTAAGAGCATGGAATGTCGGGAACATGATTTTATTCAGTTAAAGCCTGCAAACGGAGTAAATATCCCCGAAATTGCAAAAATACACCGCGGCTAACAGAGCTGTTTTACCAGAGGTATTCAATTTTCAAACCAGTCGTCATGTCAAAATGTTTCATGAATCCTTTTGGATTTTTGCATGCTACTAGAAAACAAGTATACTAGTGCACATGCAAATTCTTAAGAGCATGGAACGTCGAGAACATGATTTTATTAGGCAAAGACTGCGGACGGAGTAAATTTTACCGAAATTGTACTACAACACGGCTTACAGCGATGTTTAACTAATAGGTACGCGATTTTTAAGCTAGTATTCGCGTAAAAGCACTCCAACTATCCTCTTGAATGTTTGCATGTCACTATATAATATACATATTAGTTCACATTAAAATTTTAAGGAGCATTGAATTTCGGGAACATGATTTATAAAATCAAAGCCTCCGAAAGGAGTAAATACCACCGAATTTGTACTATACGCCACGGCTTACAGCATTGTTTAGTTATGAGTATGCGACTTTTTAGCTAGTATTCCTCTAAAAGCCTTTTTAATCATCCTCCTAAATTTTTGTGTGCTACTAGATAATAAATATATTAGTTCACATGCAAATATTTAGGAGCATGGGAGTTCAGGAACATGATTTACACATCAAAGCCTGGAAACGGAGTAAATATCACCCACATTGCAAAAATACATCGCGGCTAACAGAGCTGTTTTACCAGATGTGTTTAATTTTCAAACCAGTCTTCCTGTCAAAATGTTTCGTGAATCTTCTGGATTTTTGCATGCTACTAGAAAACAAGTATATAAGTGCACATGTAAATTTTTAGGAGCATGGAACGTCGGGAACATGATTTTATTAAGCAAAGACTGCGAATGGAGCAAATTTCACCGAAATTGTACTACCACACGGCTTACAGCGATGTTTAACTATAGGTACGCGATTTTAAAGCTGTAGTATTCCCGTAAAAAGAACTTCAACCATCCTCTTGAATTTTTGCATGTCACTGGACAGAACCCTAAATATATTAGTTCACATGCAAATTTTTAGGAGGATGGTATTTCGGGCACATGATTTATAAAATCAAAGATTCCCAAAGGAGTAAATATCCCCGAAATTGCAATACACCGCGGCTAACAGAGCTGTTTTACTAGAGGTATCCAATTTTCAAACCAGTCGACCTGTCAAAATGTTTCATGAATCCCTTTGGATTTTTCCATGCTACTAAAACAAGTATATTAGTGCACATGCAAATTTTTAAGAGCATGGAATGTCGAGAACATGATTTTGTTAAGCAAAGACTGCGGACGGAGTAAATTTCACCGAAATTGTATACTACAACACGGCTTACAGCGATGTTTAACTCACTGAAAACCTAAACTAGTCAGGATGGTGTCTCTCCCGACTAATTTGACTGACTAGCGTAAAATTAGTCGGTGGATTAGTCAGTGATCACAAACTAGTCAGTGGATTAGTCCGTGTGACACCGACTAATCAACTGACTAGTTTGTGATGATTGACTAATCTTATTTTAATTTACGCTAGTCAGTCAAATTAGTCGGGAGAGACACCATCCTGACTAGTTTAAGACTAGTTTAGGTTTTCAGTGAGCTAGGTACGCGATTTTTAAGCTAGTATTCGCGTAAAAGCACTTCAACCATCCTCTTGAATTTTTGCATGTCACTAGATAATATACATATTAGTTCACATGCAAATTTTCAGGAGCATTGAATTTCGGGAACATGATTTATAAAATCAAAGATTCCGAAAGGAGTAAATATCACCGAAATTGTACTATACATCATGGCTTACAAGTTACAGCGCTTTTTAGCTATGAGTATGCAATTTTTTAAGCTGGTATTTCTGTAAAAGCCTTTTAACAATCCTCCTAATTTTCTGCGTGCTACTAGATAATAAATGCATTAGTTCGCATGCAAATATTTAGGAGCATGGGACTTCGTGAACGTGATTTATAAATCAAAGCCTGCGTACAGAGTAAATACCACCGAAATTGCACTATTCACCACGGTTTACAGCGCTATTTAAATGTGGGTATGCGAGGTTTAAGCTAGTATTCTTGTAAAAGCACTTTAACCGTCTTCTTAAATTTTTGCATGTCACTAGATAATGAATATATTAGTTCACATGCAAATATTAAGGAGCATGGGATTTCGGAAACATGATTTATAAAATCAAAGACTTCGAACAGAGTAAATTTCACCGAAATTAAATTACAACACGGCGTACAGCGTTTTCACTATGGGTACGGTACGCAACTTTTAAGCTAGTACTCCCGTAAAAGCACTTTAACCATCCTCCTAATTTTTGACGTGCTACTTTACAATAAATACATTAGTTCACATGCAAATTTTAAGAGCATGGAATGTCGGGAACATGATTTTATTCAGTTAAAGACTGCGAACGGAATAAATATCACCGAAATTGTTCTACAGCACGGCTTACATCGCTGTTTAACTACGGGTACGCGATTTTTAAGCTAATATTACTGTAAAGGCACCTTAACCATCCTCTTGAATTTTTACATGTCAATGGAAAATAAATATATTAGTTCACATGCAAATTTTCAAGAGCATGGCATTTCGGGAACATAATTTATAAAATCAAAGCCTCCGAAAGAAGTAAATACCACTGAAATGGTACTATACACCACGGCTTACAGCGCTGATAAGCTATAGGTATGGGACTTTTAAGCTAGTGTTCCTGTAAATAAAGCCTTTTAACCATCCTTCTACTTTTTTGTGTGTCCACAAATGCCCTAGGCCTAATTCGGACATTGTTTATATCTCTGTACGAAAAATGATGAGTCAATGGAAAGCGATAGGTTGGAGGAATCTCTTGAATTAATTTCCAAACAAAACATGGTTCTAGACCAGTGCAACTTGCAGCCTTCACTGCTTGACACATCCCGCCTTCGTCCACAACTGTCCTAGGCCGAGCCGAAAATCACCCCCACTTCATGACACACCCCCATCCCTACCCACACCTGCCCTAGGCCGAGAAGATAATTGCCCCCACTGCATGACACACCCCGTCCACAACTGCCCTAGGCCGAGCTTAAAAACACCCCCACTGTATGGTAAAGCCCACGAGACCGAAGGTCCACGAGACTGAAAAGGAAATTAACCGAACACTGACGGGGTGTACCATTGACATGCAGGGGGAGCTATTAGTATCGGTCTATGGGATTAGTGGACAGAGAGGGAGTGTGTCAGCCAGTGCCCCCCTCCCCCGCTTCAGGTTTAAGGCACATTTCCTCGAATTTATAGAAAGAAACTAAATCTAGTGTGATTAAAATAGAACATTATTCCCTCTATCGGTATGTGAAAACTGTAGGTAACACAAATTCCATTCGAGAAATAAGCGTTAACAAGAACTTTTTTTAATTCTGATGTTCCGAAATAATCTGTGAATGTTGCTACGCGAACAAATATTAAACAAAGTCTATGGGCGTAAAATAAAAGTTAAATAAAAATTAAACTATTTACGGAACGTTCTTTAGGTTTAGCGTACATTTTCTCGAGTTTACAAAAAGGAATTAATCTAGAGTGACTAAAATTTTACATTATTCCCTTTATCGGTGTGTGAAATTTTAAATGAGTGTAACTAACCCAAATTTCATTCGAGGAATAAGTGTTAACAAAAACTCCTTTCATTCCGACGTTCCGGCATAATGTGCAACTGTTCATATGTGAACAAATATTAAACAAAGTTTGTGAGAGTAAACAAAGCACAAAATAAAGAAATAAATTTTTTTACGGAACGGTCTTCAGGTTTAAGGCACATGTCCTCGATTCTACAGAAAGAAAATTAATCTAGTGTGATCAAAATGGTACATCATTCCGCTCTGTCGGTATGAGAAATGTTCTAGGAGTGTATTACAAATTCCGTTAGAGGAATAAGCCTTAACAAAACTTTCTGTAATTCCGATGTTCCAAATTAATGTACGAATGATCATATGTGAACAAATATTAAACAAAGTTTATGAGCGTAAACAAAGCAAAAAAAAAACATAGGTTTTTTGTTCAGAACGGTCTTCAGGTATAGCGTACATTTCCTCGATTTTAGAGAAAGAAAATTAATCCAGTGTGATTGAAATGGTACATCATTTCGGCATACAAAACTTTTTTACGAGTGTAACACAAATTCCATTAAAGGAAAAATCGTTAAAAAAAACCTTGATAATAACGGGAAGAAATAATGTGTGAATGGTCATATGCGAACAAACATTAAACAAAATTTAAGGGCATTAACGTAGTAGAGAAAGTTTTAACCTAATTTTATGGCATGAGCATCAGGTTAAGGGTACATTTCCTCGATTTTACAGAAAGAAAATTAACCTAGTGTGATTAAAATGGTACATTTTTCACTTTATCGGTATGTGACCTTTTCTACAAGTTTAACACAAAGTCCATTCCAGAAATAAGCGTTGACAAAAAATTTCTTTCATACCGATGTTCCAAAATAATGTGTGACTGTTCATATGCGAGCAAATATTAAACAAACTTAATGAGCGTACACAAAGAAAACAAACTTTTAAACTTTTTTCACGGGACGATCTTTAGATTTAGCGTATACATTTCCTCGATTTTATTCAAAGGATATTAATCTAGTGTGAATAAAATGGTACATCGTTCTCCCAATCGGTATATGAAACTTTCTACCAATGTAACACAAATTCCGTGAGAGGAATAAAAGCCTAAGCAAATATTTTCTTTAATTCCGATGTTCCAAAATAATGTACAAATGACCATATGTGAACAAATAACAAAGTTTATGAGCGTAAAGAAAGCAAACAAAACTTTGAACTGTTTTTAAGTAACAGTCTTTAGGTTTAGCGTACATTTCCTCCATTTTATAGTAAGGAAATGAATTTCATGTGATTAAAATAGTACATTATTCCCTCTATTGGTATAACAAATTTTCAACGAGTGTAACACAAAGTCCATTCCAGATATAAGCCTTAACAAAAGCTTTCTTTAATTCCGATGTTCTAAAATAATGTGTGAATGTCCATATGCGAACAAATATTAAACAAACTTAATGAGCATATACAAAGGAAACAAACTCTTAAACTTTTTTTCAGAACGATTTTCAGATTTAGAATGGTACATCAATTCCTCTATCGGTATGTGAAATTTTCTAGGAGTGTAACACAAATTCCGTTAGAAGAATAAGCCTTAGAAAAAACTTTCTTTCATTCCGATGTTCCGAAATAATGTGCAAACGTTCATATGCGAACAGATTTAAAACAACGTTAATGAGAGTAAACAAAGCAAACAATAGTTTAAAAAGTTTTGCGGATCGGTCTTCAGGTTTAGCGTGCATTTCCTCGATTTGATAGAAAGGAAATAAATCTAATGTGATTAAAATAGTACATTGTTCCGTCTATCGGTATGTGAAATTTTAAACTTAGGTAACACAAATTCCATTCCAGAAATAAGCGTTAACAAAAACTTTCTTTAATTCCGATGTTCCAAATTAAATGTACGAATGACCATATGTGAACAAATATTAAACAAAGTTTATGAGTGTGGACAAAGGAAACAAAATTTTAACCTTTCTATACGGAACGGCCTTTAGATTTAGCGTACATTTCCTCGAATTTATAGGAAGGAAATTAATCTAGTGTGATTAAAATGGTACATCATTCCCTCTATCGGTATGTGAAATTTTCTAGGAGTGTAACACAAATTCCGTTAGAGGAGTATGCCTTAACAAATACTTTCTTTCATTCCGATGTTCCAAATTAATGTACGAATGACCATATGTGAACAAACATTAAACATAGTTTATGAGCGTGAAGAAAGCAAACAAAATTCTAAACTTTTTTTACGGAAGAGTCTTTAGGTTTAGCGTACATTACCTCGATTTTATAGAAGGAAATTAATCTAGTGTGATTAAAATAGTACATTATTCCCTCTATCGGTATGTGAAATTTTCAACGAGTGTAACACAAAGTCCATTCCAGAAATAAGCGTTAACAAAAACTTTCTTTAATTCCGATGTTCCAAAATAATGTGTTAATGTTCATATATGAACAAATATTAAACAAATTTAATGGGCGTATACAAAGGAAACAAACTTTTAAACTTTTTTTACGGAACAATCTTCAGATTAAGCGTATACATTTTCTCGATTTTATAGAAAGGAAATTAATCTAGTATGATTAAAATGGTACATCGTTCCCCCAATCGGTATATGAAATTTTTTACGAGTGTAACAAAAAAAAAAAAAAAAACTGTTAGAGGTATAAGCGTTAAGAACAACTTTTTTTAATTCCGATGTTCCGAAATAACATGCGAATGTTCGTATGTGAACAAATATTAAATAAACTTATTGAGCGCTAACAAACCTCAAAGAAAATTTTACATTTTTTTACGTCACGGTCTTTAGGTTTAGCGTACATTTCCTCGATTTAACTGAAAGAAAATTAATCTAGTGTGATTAGAATAGTACATTATTCCCTCTATCGGTGTGTGAAATTTTCAACGGGTGTAACACAAAGTCCATTCCAAAAATAAGCGTTAACAAGAACTTTCTTTAATTCCGATGTTCCAAAATAATGTGTGACTGTTCATATGCGAACAAATATTAAACAAACTTAATGAGCGTATACAAAGGAAACAAACTTTTAAACTTTTTTTACGGAACAATCTTCAGATTCATACATTTCCTCAATTATATAGAGAGGAAATTAATCTAGTGTGATTAAAATGGTACATCGTTCCCCCAATCGGTATATAAAATTTTCTACGAGTGTAACAAAAAAAAAAAAAAAAAACTGTAAGAGGAATAAGCGTTAAGATAAACTTTCTTTAATTCCGATGTTCCGAAATAACGTGCGAATGTTCATATGCGAACAAATATTAAATACACTTATTGAGCGCTGACGAACTAAACAAAATTTTACATTTTTCTACGTCTCGGTCTTTAGGTTTAGCGTACATTTCCTCGATTTAACTGGAAGGAAATTAATCTAGTGTGATTAAAATAGTACATTATTCCCTCTATCGGTATGTGAAACTTTCAACGAGTTGAACACAAAGTCCATTCTAGAAATAAGCGTTAACAAAAACTTTCTTTAATTCCGATGTTCCAAAATAATGTGTGACTGTTTATATGCGAACAAATATTAAACAAACTTAATGGGCGTATACAAAGGAAACAAACTTTTAAACTTTTTTTACGGAACGATCTTTAGATTTAGGGTATACATTTCCTCAGTCCTATAGAAAGGAAATTAATCTAGTGTGATTAAAATGGTACATCGTTCAGCAATCGGTATATGAAATTTTTTACGAGTGTAACAAAAAAAAAAAAAAACTGTTAGAGGTATAAGCGTTAAGAAAAACTTTCTTTAATTCCGATGTTCCGAAATAACATGTGAATGTTCATATGCGAACAAATATTAAATAAACTTATTGAGCGCTAACAAACCTCAAACAAAATTTTAATTTTTTTGACGTCACGGTCTTTAGGTTTAGCGTACATTTCCTCGATTTAACAGAAAGGGAATTAATCTAGTGTGATTACAATAGTACATTATTCCCTCTATCGGTATGTGAAATTTTCAACGAGTGTAACACAAAGTCCATTCCAGAAATAAGCGTTAACAAAATCTTTCTTTAATTCCGATGTTCCAAAATAATGTGTGAATGTTCATATGAGAACAACTATTAAATAAACTTATTGAGCGCTGGCAAACCTCAAACAAAATTTTAACCTTTCTATACGGAAGGGCCTTTAGGTTTAGCATACATTTCCTCGATTTACCTGAAGGGAAATTAATATAGTGTGATTAAAATTGTACATTATTCCCTCTATCGGTATGTGAAATTTTCAACGAGTGTAACACAAAGTCCATTCCAGAAATAAGCGTTAACAAAAGATTTCTTTAATTCCGATGTTCCGAAATAACGTGCGAATGTTTATATGCGAACAAATATTAAATAAACTTATTGAGCGCTAACAAACTAAACAAAATTTTAAACTTTTTTAAGTCACGGTCTTTAGCTTTAGCGTACATTTCCTCGATTTAACTGAAAGGAAATTAATCTAGTGTGATTAAAATAGTACATTATTCCCTCTATCGGTATGTGAAATTTTCAACGAGTGTAACACAAAGTCCATTCCAGAAATAAGCGTTAACAAAAACTTTCTTTAATTCCGATGTTCCAAAATAATGTGTTAATGTTCGTATATGAACAAATATTAAACAAATTTAATGGTCGTATACAAAGGAAACAAACTTTTAAACTTTTTTACGGAACGATCTTTAGATTTAGCGTATACATTTCCTCAATTTTATAGAAAAGAAATTAATCTAGTGTGATTAAAATGGTACATCGTTCTCCCGATCGGTATATAAAATTTTTTACGAGTGTAACAAAAAATTGTTAGCGGAATAAGCGTTAAGAAAAACTTTCTTGAATTCCGATGTTCCGAAATAATGTGCGAATGTTCATATGCGAACATACATTAAAGAAAGTTTACGAAAAAATACTTTTCACGGAACAAGCGCAAACACCGAAGGCACGACGGCTTTTCACGGTCGATGTCTTCTGTTACGTCAAGCCCTGCAACGGAAATACGGTACTTCCACAGCGCATTTATAATGGAGAAACTTTCTACCGCATAACAGAGGTAATCAACTCTGGGGCGTATAACCGAGGAAACAACGAACCACAAACTTTCCACCGCATAACCGAGGTAATGCGATTTCGTGTGTATAAACTGCTTTATTTCTGACTTACACAAAAGTGTATCGTTAACGGGGTAGCATCGTGGAAAAAGAGGAAAAACTTCAAACTGAATAAAAGTCACCTTTTTATCATTATAGGCGACGGAAATAGCGCCATCGTATACTGATTCTAATCGAGGTATTCCTCGATTGCCGGTGTTACCTCGTTTGGAAGGTGTGTAAACTAATGAATTACCTCGATTTCCACCATTTACAAACGCACACATACGCACACACACACACACACGACATCACCATCGCATAGATTCCTTGCCTGCCTTCGGCAAGGAATCAATAAGGAGCTTATTCTCACTATACAGTATAATAAATGAGTTGAATAATGCCAAGGTTTACCTGTAAGTGCTTTGAGTACCTTACAGTATTCTGAAGGGTCTGAAGTGGCCTTAAGACAGACTGTCTAGCTGTACCGTAAATCTCTATTGCATATCTTAACTTAGAATAAATAAACCAGTAATATATAGATCTGTAAAGCGATGCTTATTGGAAGAAAGTTTCTTAATGTTTACCAACATACTGTATTTTACCAAAGTGTTACAAAGATCATTGATATGAGCTTCCCAGGATAGTCTATCGTCTATTATTAAACCTAAGTACTTAATACTAGAAGATTTGATGCTAGTTGTACCGTTAAATATGATTTCATGACAACAAGAATGGGCTTTAGCAGAGGCATGAAAAATATTAAAATTAGTTTTACGAAGATGTAAGGTGAGCTTGTTGGAGTCAAACCATTCTTTAAGCTGACTCAGAGTACAAATTCCCTTCTGAGCTAGAGTATTACAATTCTTATCATACAAAAAGACACTAGTATCATCGGCGAACAGACGGACTCATATATTTGGAACAGCTTTACTTAAATCATTAACATAAATTAAAAACAATAGAGGCCCTAGAACAGATCCCTGCGGAACACCCGTTTCGACAGGGAGTGAATGGGAGTAGACGTTATTTAACAAAAACTCGGTGCTTCCTGTTTAATAAGTTCACAAGAGTTTATGCAGGGTACCACGAATACCATAGTAATGAAGTTTTCTTAGCAAAATAGTATGGTCAACAGTATCAAATGCCTTCTTAAGGTCAAGATAGAGTCCTAGAACATTGTTTCCTATTTCAAGCTGTGAACAAATAGTGTTAACAGTTTCTAATAAGGCGTGGCCAGTGGAGTGGCCTTTCCTAAACCCAAACTGATAGTCATAAAATATTTTTTTTTTCTGTCAAGGAAATTACGCAATCGTTTTTCGGTAACAGTTTCGAGCAATTTATTAAAACAAGGTAACAAACTGATGGGTCTATAATTCTCAGGCAGGTCACTTTTACCTTTTTTGAACAATGGGATCACTTTGGCAATTTTGAGGGCCTCCGGGCAAGAGCCAGTACTGAAAACAACATTGAAAATATGAGCAAGCACAGGTGCTATTACATGGCTTGCAGATTTTACAAGCTTGACAGGGATTTCATCACTACCAGGGGCCTTGTTAGACTTCAAAGCAGTAATATATTCCAAAATTTTGGTTACACAAACGGGTGAAAAGAAGATTGGCTGACATACAGGCACACCAAGATGCTCCACGGGATTAACAGCACGATTAATGTTGGGATTAACAGCAGGATTAATGTTGGGATTAACAGCAGGATTAATGTTGGGACAAAGTTTCTTTCCTATTGTAGAAAAGTAATCATTTAAAAGCATCAGCAATACTCTCATCATCAGAAAAAGACTTTATTATTGTACAAAATAGATGTGACTGGATGACATTGAGACTTATTTCTGCCTTTCACCAAATTATTGATGACTGCCCATGCTTGCTTTGAGGAAGTTTGCCTAGAAGTTAAAATGTTCTTGTAGTAGGAAGATTGTGCTTGTCTAAGAATGCGATTTAAATTCAACAGCGATAAGCGGCCAGCTTTGCTTTTGTAGTGGAAGAAGGGTTTGCAACATATTTCCGAAACAGGGTATTCTTAAAGGAGAGATCTTTTTATACCGGGTGTAATCCAGGGTTTATCCTTGGATTTTTTCCTAGACATTTTAACCAGAGGGAAATGCAGGTTATGGAGAGACTGAATTTCATTGATGAATAAATTGTAAGAGGTGTTGGAATCTGAGCAGTTGTAAACAGGTGAAAAATCTGTATTATCAAGTGAGAGAAGAAAGCTGTCAAAATTTTTCTGGTTATAAAACCTGATCAAAGGCCTGTCATTACTAAAGGTCTTGTTCCCTTCTATAACATAGAAATTGGAAGATGGTCACTAATATCAGTATGCAAATTACCAGAAAATGCATTATTATCAAGCAATTCATGAGGCAGCCTTACAAAAATATTATCAATAAGAGTGGCACTAGTATCACTTATTCTCGTAGGTAAGGTAATTGTAGGTACAAAGTTATAACACATTATCAACTTAATATAATCATTAAAGGTCGAACAACATTCTACTTTCAGAACATCAATATTAAAATCACCACCGATAATGCACATTGGGGAAATAAATGGTAGATCTAGACTTTTTTTGAGGGATTCTAGAAAATGCTTTACGTTGCCCTTTGGGTGACGGTAACGTACAAATACAGAAAGAGTTTTTACCATCGTTCAGACCTAACCAAATATCTTCAACCTGACACTGGGGGCAAGAACATCTGAAGTTTGAAGAGATGACTTGTGTTTTGACATAATCTTTCCTAAGGGAAGTCTTGTAAAAAATTCCAACCCCAACACATTTGGAAAGAGAAGGAACATAATCAAAATTGTACCCAGTGAAAATATTCTGTAAATGATCTACATTTTTGCACCCAATTTCTGATGACAGAATGACGTCGAACTTATGATTAATGTTCTCCAAATGGGCTACAAGTTGTAAATGATTTTTAGGTAAACTTCTAATATTAAGATGAAATACAGAGAGGCAAATATTTGTATTAGATAAGGCGTCATTGAATTCAGATTCATTGTAGAAATTACTTAAGACCACATTAAAGTTAAAATGGTGGTTAGTGGTATTATCGAGGAACGTTTGGAAAGACCTACAGTGGGTAACATCAGACATGTGAGTGGCAACTCAAAAAAATAGAGGAAATTTTGAGGACAAACTCGGCATATGCAAAAAGCTGCATCCGGGAGCCTAGAGCGATACCGTTGGGGGACAAACTCGGCATACAGTATGCAAAAAGCTGTGTCCGGGAGCCTAGAGCGATACCATTGCATATCTGGTGTTAACAAGGGCCAAACCCCAGAAGCTCTTGGCAATTCCTCAAAGTAGGCTTAGCCTAAAAATCACACTGAACTTTACTTTCAAGTATTCTGCCTCCAACCCCGTTCAAATACCCTAGTACAATTTGTGATAAAAATAAACCTAGGCAGCTGGTCTTGGCCACTTGTTTTGTTACTTTTTGTCATCTAGCCTAACTTTGGGCTAGTCCTAGGTCCTTTGCCAACTGTACCAAGTACTGTGCCTGTTCATATAGCCAGCAATAGGCTAGGCTCAATAATTTTGACTTCATGTATCACATTAAGCAATCCCCTGCCCTATGTAAACAAAATTCCTTAAAGCTTGTTGTAACAAAGTTACCTAAACGTAGTATGCAAACGTCGCAATGAGAGGATGTGGTTATTTCTAAAGTTTTATGAAGCAGTAAACATCAGTATAGGCTACTGTAGATCACTTAGACCAGCGCTTCTCAACCGGTGGGCCGCGGCCCACTGCTGGGCCGTGAAGCTCTCCCAGGTGGGCCGCTAGATCTGCCATAAAAAATAAAAAACTAAAGAAAAAAGATTAAACTTTTTGTAAGGTGGGCCTCAGAAAAATCCTGAGAGTCAAAGTGGTCCTCGAGTTAAAAAAGGTTGAGAAGCACTGACTTAGACCATACATACTGTAATGCGTGTTAGGATAGCAAACTAGTGGGTGCCATGACTCACAAGAAAGAAAACCATCGTATGTCAAAATTATGCAAGAAAAACTCACAAAAATAATGCGGATAGCTCTTCTAAAGTATTTTGCACATGTCACGTAAATATTACCGGAAATGTGTACTGACTGACTGTGTACGAATCCTCTGATGATCTGTAATAAATAGACTGAGCCAACTGGCCTGTATATCACTTGGTGTACACAATTAGTGTGCAGTAATCATGCAGAAGCTAGCTACTGTAACCTGCCGGACAAATTTGGCTGGGTTTAAAGCACATAAATATTTTCTGAATTGCTGTACGAAAGCATGTGGTAATTGCAGTTAGCTACGTAGGGCGCCCAACGGCAATGCGAACTTCCATCTGATTGGACAGAAGTCCTAGGGCTGAGTCTGTGACAAAACATGTACAGTATTCAAGAAAGAACGTGTACAGCATATTACAGCACACTTTGTCAAGATACTCGGAGCGGGAAAAAACGGAAAGAAACAAAAGTAGCGGATTCCCAAAGTTAAAAAAAGGAAATTCCACTAAATCACGGAAGTCTCACACTGACTGTAACATGCAGACTGGCAGCCCCTAACAAATTATCCAGTTCAGCATTTGTAACATCGTTAAATGGTGGTATAAAAATATTTTCAGGTGGAGAATTCATAAAGAATAAGGATAGCAAGAAAGAGACAGGATGGGAAATAAAGAAAAGGAAGATAAAGAGATAGAAAAACTCTTTGAAAGGAAACATGAATGGTAGGCCAAGTAAATTTACACTTTAGGTCCTAGCTTTGCTATATGAAGAAAATCAATTTCGACCAGCACTGTGCTGGTCGAAGACCCTGAGTTTTCAATGGGTCAGTGTAAGGACCGTGTAGGCTAGGCTATATGGAGCTATCGGCAACCGGCTATAAACATGCCTTTGCTGAGGACTAGCCCTAGCCTAGGCTAGGACTAGCTTAAGTTAAGATTTTACGTCCAAAATTTGCTGCGAGAAGAAAGTCAATTTCAACCAACATGCAGACGGCCGAGCACACTATTTTCATACTTGTTGTAAGGACTGTGTGTGTAGGCTATAGTGATCTCTCAGTGAACGATCACATGCACAGTCTAGTCCGCAGTCTGCTGACCTAGTATTTGGGTCGCTTTAGGGCTTCCCATACTACTAGTTCAGGGAACGAAGTGTAGGCCTACGTGAGTTAACTACACTAGGCTAGCACAGTCCCTTTTTACTGAGGACTAGACCTATACTCTTTAGCCTATTGTTAGGCCAAACAATAACAGACTGCTTGTCAGCTACTTGACAATAGACCTACAGTTATGCTACGTGATTCTACCTCCACCTTTTGTCTTCCTTTTTTCTAATAACCAACGTATACTAGCCCACAGTACCATGTGTAGGATACTTGGCAATGGTACGCCAGACAGCTCCTCAGGCTGACAAAATTCTCGTCAGTTTGAGACTGACACACCAGTCTGCATTCCATGTGCACTACAACACGAAGATCTTCGGCGTGAGCACCGACTCCTTCTCGGCCTAGCGGCGGGCAAACGCCGGGCCGAATCGGTCAACTCCCGCCGAATGATCACGTACAGTACTGTGCTATATACCTGTACTTGTATTGCCGATGCATTGATTTACCTTGCCTTGATTTACCTTGACCGCCATCCCCTCTTCTTCTTGAGTAAACTCCTAGATGAGAGAGAATGGCAATGGGAAAGGAGGCCAAAGGCCCATTAATATCCCAAGTCCTTCAGTCCATTTTTAAATTGATTCAGTGTTGGTGCCTCTATCAGATTTTCTGGGAGAGAGTTCCATGTTTTCCAAATTCTACAAAAATATGAGTTCCTCCTTACTTCTAGTCTTGATGACTTGGGTCTTATTTTCCAGCTGTGTCCCCTTGTTGAAGTTTTACCCACAACCTCAACCATTTTAGTTAAATCTATTCTGAGATTTCCTTTGATCATGTTAAAAGCTGTGATCAGGTCCTGCCTTTTATGTCTTTGTTCCAAGGATGTTAATTTCAACAAATCCAACCTTTCTTCATACGTTTTGTTTTCCATTCCTGATATAATTTTGGTCATCCTACGCTGTACTCCTTCAATTAAATTTATATCCTTTCTCAAATATGGCTTCCAGACTGAAACTGCATAGTCCAGGTGGGTTCTAACCAAAGATTTATATAGGTTAATCATAATTTTACTATCAAAATTATGAAAATTCCTTTTAATTAATCCAATAACTTGGTTAGCTTTCTTAACTGAGGTAGAGCAATGTTTGCTAAAATTCATTGAAGTGTTTATGTAAATACCTAGATCCTTCTCCTCTTCTTTGCTTTCAAGCTGCTTACCATCCATGAAATAGTGGTTATTTGGGTTATTAAAACCAAAATGTAGAACTGCACACTTGTTAACGTTAAACTTCATCTGCCATTTTTCTGTCCATTCCATTAAGGTACAGTATTCAGATCTTCTTGCAGTGTTTCTTTATCACGTTCGCTGTATATAGGACAGGTAATTTTAGTGTCATCAGCAAATTTACTAATACCAGAAATAATATTGAGATCCAGATCATTCATATAAATAGTAAAGCAAATAGGTCCAAGCACAGATCCTTGTACTACTGAACTTGTTACATCGGTCCAAGTTGACTCACACCCGTTCAGAACTACTCTTTGTCTCCGGTCTTTCAACCATTCCTGAATCCAATGTAGTACTAAACCATCTATACCATGGGCTTGAATCTTGTGTAATAATCTGCAATGAGGTACAGTGTCAAATGCTTTTTGGAGGTCCAAATAAACTACATCCACTGGAATACCCTGATCTGTAAGTGCTGTCAAATTATCCCAGTAAAGAAGCATATTAGAGACACATGACATTCCTCTTCTAAAACCATGCTGCGTTTCCAGAATCAATTTATTTTCCTCAAGGTGAGTAACCATAACATCCCTAATTAGAGTTTCCATTATTTTACCTGGTATTGATGTAAGGTTTATTGGTCTATAATTGGTAACTTCTGCATGTGATCCCTTTTTGTGCAGTGGGACAATGTTTGCTAACTTCCAGTCCTTTGGTATATAGGAATGAGCTAAAGACTTCTGATAAATTTTTGCTAAAGGTATTGCAACCACTTCTGATAAGGTCCTTAAGTAATCAGACTTGACACCATCTGGTCCAGCAGCTTTACCTGGTTGTAATGTACATAAAAGTTCCTGCACCATCTCTTCTGTTATCTCAAAGTTAGACAAGGTTACATTTCCATTAAGTACTTTTGGAAGCTGTGGTAGTTCTGACATTTTCTCCTTAGTAAATACTTGCTTAAAAAAATCATTTAGTCGTTCAGCTATTTCGCTGTCAGATGTTATTACATTACCTTTATCATCTTTTAGTGGACCCACCTTGCTTTTGATGCTTTGCTTAGATCGAATATATGAATAAAATGATTTCGGATCCTCTTTTACATTATCAGCTATCAGTGTTTCAAATTGCTTTTTGGCTAGTATTACTTTCTCTTTAACTTTCTTTTGCAACACTTTATAGTAATTCCAACAAGGTATGGTTCTATTAACCCTATAACTCTTCCATGCTTTTCTTTTTCTCCTTATTAAGCATTTCACCTCGTTTGTCATCCATTTAGGCTTTAGCTTTCTTTTTGGATTTATCTGTGGTACATGCTTTTTGACATGTTCCTTGTACATATTCAACCATATTTGCCACATTTCCTCCACAGTTTTATTTCTAAATAGCTCATTCCAGTCACTGTCCTTGTAATCATTGATCATAATTTCCCAATTTGCTTTCTTCCAGTCGTACAACTCAAACTTACTTCTTTGGCCTAATCCCCTTGTTATAATACAATTCCATGTGATGCAATTGTGGTCACTATCACCAAATTGTTCCCCCACTTGAATGTCTTCCACCATTTCACTTTCTGATGTAAGTAATAAGTCTAAAATATTATCCCCTCTAGTTGGGTCGATTATATGCTGGAACCATAAACTATCTTGTGTTTGCTGAAGAAATCTTTGTGATGATGTTTTTTTCTGCTGTCATGTGTATCCAGTCTATGTCTGGAAAGTTAAAGTCTCCAACTATCATAATCCTCTTGTTCTGGGCAGCGTCCATTAATGTATCAGTTAATACTTGATCATCCTCTGCATTGCAACTTGGAGGTCTATAAACTACTCCTGCAAGAATATGGTCATTTCTCATTTCAATCTTGTACCACAAAGCCTCTCTATACTGACCGATAGTTTTAATTTTTAACCCCTGCAAACGCTCATTTACATAAATTGCTACTCCTCCACCTTTTTTATCCTGTCTGTCTTCTCTATAACATTGGTAATTCTTTAGTTGAGTTTCGCCATCTGAAAGACCTACATGGAACCAGGTTTCGGTAATGAAAATTAAGTCAAAGTCACAGATGACAGCATAAGCTTCCAACAAATCTAGCTTTTTGAAAGCACTTTGGGCATTAACATAAAAACATTTCAAACTTACTTCCTCAACATTTTTCCATGGTGAATTATCTTTAACACAATAAATACTTTTGACTTTCTTGGTTTTATTTACACTATTTACACTTGTTATTCCTCCATTACTGTTAGTTGGCGAGAAAGGGCTCTCCTTCCTCAGTAAATTGAGCAGGTAGCCCTTCTTGTTGCTTGATTATTTTAATCAACTGACCATGCCTTATGACCAGGTTAGTCTCCCCACGTGCCTGTCTCATTTTCAATTCCTCACGTAATTTTTGGCCTTCTTGGCGCTGTTTATAAGTGAGATCTGGTCGTACATACATTCCCATACATTACGTACATGTATACATACGTACGTACAATCGCTTAAGGATTGCTACTGACTAGTTCTAAGGTGTGTGTACTATATACCTGTACGTGCTTTGCCAATGTATGGTGACCGTGTATGCATCATGTATGTATGTATACTGTACGTACGTACGCACGCCTACGGATTGCTATGTACATGCATTGTATATGCACAGTACAGGAAATCCCAGCGTATATCAGCCCGGCGTACATCAGCCCGGCATACATCGGCCCGGCGTACAATCACAAAAACCTCGGCGTACCTCCGGCGTAGGCCTTACATGGAATGCACCCTGGCTGACACATTGTAGTTAGTGCATCCTGTAGGCTGCTACACATAGAGCTGTTTGAACCAGTGCTTCCACACTCCAAAATTCATTTTTCTTGAAATGGATTCTAAAATTTCCTGAAATTGGCTCGGTATTTCCTGATATTTTCAGTAACGCTTCTTTTATGCTACTTTAATGGCTGAACCAGGATTTGGAGCAATTATAGAATACCCCGCCACGCGAAAACGCCCCCAAAATTAATTGGCTACTTGGTTAAATTCCATAGGCTAGTTAGTTATTTTGAGAACGACTCATGCATATAATGTAGCTGATGCACAAGGTGTATGTGGATTGCAAAAATAGACTAACCCTTTACAACAGACATCTCGACCTTTACTTGACCTTTACCTTGATTCTTAATTGAACCTTCCAGAAAAAAAAATTTGTACAGAGACCTTTATATCATTGGAAAGGTCAGAGTTTGAGGATCGATGTAGCATACTATTTTTTGACAATTAGTCTCATTAATTATGCAAATATGCAAATTAGCTCAGTATAAATAAGTTGGCCCCAAAGTGCATTCCATGTCAGGCCCACGCCGAAGTTTTTTCTCAAAAAACAATAGAAAACATAAGGAAAATTCCAACTCCATGCCGAAGATCTTCAGTTCTGAGTGCAGGAAATGCAGACTGGTAAGTTGCTTTTGCTTCCATAGAAACCAGGGCTGGTCATATGACCCGGGCGATTGCCCGTGCCCGCCTAAACGCCTGCCTTGGAAGCAAAAACACTTGCCAAGGTGTGCAACAAAATGCCCTCCTTAAATTACGTGGTGGGCAACAAACAGCCCACCTTGAGAAAATGTGATCGCCCGTGTGAAAATACAATACTAAAACCATCAGAATACATGCAGATTCATACATTTAAAATCTTGACCCAAAAAAGACTTTCCACGCCAAAATATTCGGCAACTTCCATAGCGAACACAGCCAGCCGTACAATCTGACAATGCCGCACAAACTAGCATGCCGCACAGCTTGAATTTACTTGGTTCGATTGCACAAACAAGTAAGCTACAGCTTGCTGCATGCATCTTGTACTGCAGAGAGTGCTATTTCAAAATACATCGTTTTTGAGTGTCAATTCATTGTCAAACAATACCAAATTTGTCAAAAATGACAAAACCATTGTTCCGACATGTTCAAAAGACTCTCAAACAAGTATCAACACAATACTGACAATTTTTGATTGGAAGGTTTTTCACCACAAGGCAAATTTCTCTAGAGGGGCTTTGCAATTTTGCTGTTGCCTAACGTGTTAAATACATGGATAGGCCTACTAAGATAATGCCTGCTTACTCGTAGAGCTACAGGGTCTAAAATTCACCAATCATATTTGTTTGAAAGTGTTATCAAATGTTGTCTGAGATGTTGGTATGAGAGTTCAGACACATTTATGGCCAGAATAGGTCTTTTCTTGTCAAACCAAATTGAATATTTTCTAAGCCTTTTGCCATACATATTACTGTTACGAGAATCAAATAGTTTTAGCCTCTTGAAGTCCTTAAAGTGACATGAACATAACACCAATCTAAATCCTCATTTTGTTGCTATGTGGGGGTGGAGGATTCATCAGTTACTACCAGATGAAAACATTGTGGCCCATGGCCCCAACCTAGCTCTCCCACTCTTGTTGGAAGATAATGATCAAAGTGTATACCCATTATATTAAAGGGGAATAAGTATGATTTTTGTGCATACTTCACTTAATTACTCACAAGAAGGACACAAAGCTTTGAGATTAGATGTAACTTGTCACTGCCATTTTCCAGACTGCAGGCCTGGGCCCGACTACAGCAGGCACGGATCCAAGAGGGGGGGGGGGGCTTTCTCGACCTCAGCCCCCCCTTTTTCATCTCATCAACAATAATAAATACGCAAAAATTAGCATAATGTTAATCTAGGAGAATACTGTAGGAGGCTTTTAGCCCCTCCCCCCCCCCCTTTTCGAAATTTCTGCCTGGACTACATCATGTACCATTGAAGAAGGAATATTGGTATAGGCCCTACTGTATGGATGTCAGTTAATCTTTGGACCCTTACTGGCATCATTCATGCGATATGTTACCCTGGACTTGGTCCGCCCAGTGTCCACAGTGGTGCATATGGTAGAAGGGAATAGAGCACCAACTCTACCCTGAAGGGTGCCATGATGTTGCTAATGGGGGTATTTGTGGCAAGTTGAGATACAATCATTTTCATGTTTTGACTGATTTATAACATGATTTTACAAAACATGGTGCCACTGTTTTTGTTATGAGTGTTGCATATCTAAGTTTGGATCTGGTTGGGGTGGGGTGCATCCCCCTAACATTTATTTTCAGAGAGGGTTATTGCCCCATGACCCCCATGATTTGTGCTCCAGGTGATTTGTGGTACGTACTGCCCTTTGCTCATGTCAAAACCTCCCCATTGGTTACATGGGGCGGTTGAGCCAAGCCTGAGTTTTGTGCAGTTATTGCAATTAAACATGAAAGTGTTCATCCTCATTCTTGTTTTTATTATGCAACAAGGTTTCTTTGCAGTTCAGTTTGTTCAATACTGTTATGCTTTTAGCTAAGATAATTTTAAATGTAAATTTTATATTTACACAACTGCCCTCCTAAAATCTTAGGTGGGCAACTAATTGCCCGCCTTGAAGTGTAACAGCTAAAGCAAGGCGGGCAGTTGCTTGCCCTCCTGAAAAATTCTCATGACCAGCCCTGATGCAAATCATCCTTGTTTGTTTCATGGTGTAGAGGCATGTTGGCCACACTTTCCTCTTTCATTTCATACCAAATTTTAGAATATCCATGGTAAAATGACAAAGATAGAACAATTTTAGTCAAGGTAGGATGCCGGATGGCTACTACTAACACAGTAACAGTCACTATGATACATAGTAGCCTAGGCCTGCACTCGTAGCCTACATACTGCATACATACTGTACGTAGCCTAACTACACACAATGTGTGCACGCCACATGCACCACATACCTGCTTGGGATCGATACAGTAGAGTTGATTCCACCGATTTGGAGAGTCACTTGACTTGGATACCTTGAAATTATGGTTATGGCCTCCCTTTGCCGTCCATTTTGACTGTCTTTTGTGTCTTGTGTGGTTGTTGTACGTTGTTATTGATCACAAAAACAGCATACAAAGTAACGTTACCTGTACAGTGTACATGTGAAAGCAGTGTTTCCACACTCTGAATTCATTTTTCCTGAAATAGCTTCTTATATTTCCTGAAATCGGCTTGGTATTTCCTGATATTTTCAATAACGCTTCTTTATACTACTTTAATGGCTAATCGAGGATTTCAAACTGTCCAGCCATACATTATTTCCATAGGTCATACGCTATTTCCAGATTTCCCGAAAATTTTCCGAAGCAGCACCCAAATTTCCCGAATTTCGGGTATAGTGACACGACCTAATAATGCCCTTTCGAATGTCGTGCATCGATACAGTCAACAAAGCGCGTCAAAACTGCTGTCACAATCAGTGCGTCAATTTTTGATGCAGAAAGCGCATATAGCAAACTCCCTTGCTAATGCGCGTCAACCTGTTTTTCAAGCACTTGCACGCTAAGATATGCAGCTCAATGACAAATTGAACGCACGAACTGCCTACACTGAACCTGTACATATAGCCTACGTAGCGCCTCTGTGGCTGCCGCCCCTTTTGCAGGCTGCCGCCCCTCAGTTTGTTTTTTCGCAGCGATGAGCTTAACGAAAAAACTTCGTCCGTTCCGCGGGATACTGTACATACAGCTCTGTACAAAAATTGTAAACAGCGCCCGCAGGCCTTATTAGGTTACTTCTGATTTTAGGCTTGAGCTGGAAACGCTGAACTTGTCGTAATGGTATCTCTTGAAAGGAAAAATCTGTGGTAAAGATTTATAGCTCTCAAATAAGGTCAAGTCCGCCAAAACTTTTTCAGGTACAAACAGATTCACATTCTTTTGTCTTGTTTTTTAAAAACGAAAACTTTCTTAGAGTGGCCTTGTTAGGTTGTGCCATCATAATTTCGGAAAGAGTGGAAACACCGTGTGAAAGACCCTTGTTTTTGACCAGAGTTGATGGCGCTATACAGCTGAGTATTCAAAGATATTATAAGCATAGATTCCAAACTCCTAAACCTACACTGTTACGCTCAGTGACTCCTCATGGAGACGCATACATCGGGGCGGAAGTGTGAATTTGACATGCGCGCCGTTCTATTCCGCGATCTGCGTACAAAAATAAGAATGCGTCACAGAAAATTTCATTGTTAAAAGAGGTTAGCGTGCGTGTACTTTTAAACGCGTTCTATACGCGCAGAATACATTTCTCTGTGTATTATCCGGAATACTTGAAGCACAGTTCTGCGCGCTCTGGAAACAAACGCGCTATGCTTTCCCGTTGTGTGCGCGTAAGTAATTGAACGCTCATATAAAAGTGCGTCACTTGAAGATACCATAGAAACTGACCAATGAATGTTCATGAACTTGCAAAACCAGTCATTGGGCGTTCATGTTCAAGTGTAAATACGTGGAACTTGACCGCGTTGAAGAAATAAGTTATCCTTGTTCAACTGGAATTTATTGAGGCGTAGTGCTTCTTCAGTCAACAACATTCCGAAATAACAAGTATTAATACTTTTGTAAGACGTACATTCATTTGCCTGTTTGTTTTCAAAACGACTGAGCAGTGATCAGCACTTCTGCCCCGATGTTTTGGCCTCCATGAGGAGTCAACGCGCCATTTTAAGTTTGGAATCTATGCTTGTAATATCTTTGTGAGTATTCAAAGATATTATAAGTATAGAGGCTTTTCATATGACGTCATAATACTCCCTGGCGCCATGTTGGAGTACATGTAACTTCGTAGTACACCACACTCGACGCGCTTGCTCAAGGAATGTGTACAAACCGCGTATACCACAGGGCACACTGTGCGGCGCGTTCAGCATACTACTCATGTGTTCTTGGCATGAGTGTCCTCCAGCATGGCGAACCCGTGACGTAATTGCAAAGCCTCTATAGATTCCAAACTCCTATGCCTACACTGTTACGCACAGTGTCTCATCATGGAGACGCAACCCTCCTTAGTTGTGTCGGTAAACTGTTTACTTCTATTTTGAATAAAAGAATTAAAACCTACCTTGAAAGTACTGGTCTACTTGGTGATGAACAAGTTGGATTTAGAAAAAATCATTCTACAATTGATCATATTTTCTTATTGCACTCTATTGTTGACTATTAACTCCACTGTAAGAAGCGTGTATATAGCGCATTTATAGACTACAAAATAGCTTTTGATCTGGTGGATAGGACCACCACTGGCGATCTGGGCCAAAAAAAAAAAATTCACTCAACTCACTACTCAACTTGATAATGATATACGATATACCTATTTTTTTTTTTTGCTCTGAAGAGGGCAATTTCTCTTATAAATGACCCAAAATTTTCGGCGCGCTTCGCGCGCTGTGAATTACTCTTGTTTCTCCAATATATTGTAAGTTCCATTCCACATAGCTAGATAGCATAAGTCCTGTTCAATTTACAAGTTACACGTAGGTAGAGTACACAGTTTATATAGAGATGATAGTAAATATCATCCCAAGATCGCAAAGCCTATAGTTGCTGTTATCTTGTGTGTGTCATACGGTACGGTCGGTTGCTGAGCTACTCACGGAGCAAAGTTTGGCTATTTCATCTGGTAGTCCAGGCATGGCCGTACGGGCCGGGGGGGGGGGGCAGCCGCCCCCAAATGTCAGAAACCTGACTAAATCGGGCAGATATTTTGTCTCAGTCGGGCGGAAAATTGGACATTTAAATTCTATACTCCAGACTCTGAGGCAGGGGTGGTGCCAGGGTGGCTCCAAGAGGACAATTTCTTTAATCAGAACCCAAAATTTTTGGCGCGCTACGCGCGCTTTAGATTCACTCCAGTTTCTTCAATAGTTCCATTTCACATAGCTAGATAGCATAAGTCCTGTCAACCTTACCAAGAAAAATGTAGGCACAGTACACAGGTTATAGATGTCGTCAATTGCATCCCATATCGCAAAGCCTAGTTACTGTTCTCTAGTGTGTGTCATGCGGTAGGGTCAGTTGGTGAGCGACTCACAGAGGAAAGCTTGGCTATTTCATCAGGTAGTCCAGGTGGTGTCGACACAATGCATGTTTTCTCCGATACGGTCTACAACCCCAACTGTTTTTATTTTTTTGTCTTTGTACTCAATTATTTCATATGGGTTTTGTGTAAGCCTACCAAAAATTTTCACGCGATTCGCGCGCTTTGCAGTGTCAAAATTCAGATTCAAAAGAACACTATCAGTGCACATCTCGGCTGTTAAAGTATTAAGTAATGTTATGCAAAATATGTCCTGCAATGGCGTTGGATAGTTCGGCTCTTTCATATCCCCTTCTCACCACCCCTCAATAAAGGGGCTGTCGGAACTTGGGGTCACTGGCATGACCCGGCCCCTGTGGGGAAAATTCTGTCGCTACCCATGGTCCATTTACTATTTTGGCTTTCAAAAGGATCGTTTCTGCAATAAAACCCAAAATTTTCGGTACGCTCTGCACGCTCTTCCTCAGTTCCGTTACTTATAGCTAAATTTAGTACAAACCCTTTCCTCCTTTTCAGGTAACTTAATAAGTAGAATACATGGATTTATGTAAATGTCGGAAATTTCATCTCATTTCGCTAAACCTATAGTTAATGTTCTTTTGTGACTGTCGTGCGGTACGGCTAGTGATTCTAGAAGGGAAGCAAGGCCGTCGCGACCGGGGGGTGTGGGGGGTGTCTCCCCCCCCCAAAGTTCGTCAGAGCGACGATAGTCGGAAAATCTGAAATGCCAGTTGGAATTTCTGATATCTCAGTCAAGCACATTTTTCCGACTGAGCCTATGTCAACTTTGTATATATTTTCCAACTAGACCAAGTGAGAATAATACCAAACGTTATTTTCCTCACGTAAAATCAAATCAAAGCTGTCCTTTTTCGCAAATTCTTCTCAAACTCTCAAAATTTTCGCGCGCTCCGCGCGCTTCAAACCTGACCTCAGTGTTTTTCTTATTATCAATATCTTCCGATAGCAACTTCCGGAGAAGCACAACAGCAGGGAAGTTGAAAGCTGTTTACAAATTACCAGGTAAAAGACTGGCTTTTTGAGTGGCATGTTGGTTTGTTGGGCAATTGAACGTATTTTGATGAAGATTCTGAATGCAGGTTTTATTATAAAAATCTTATTTAATGAAAATTTGGGCGCGCGAAGCGCGCCCAAATTGTCATTAAATAAGATTTTCATAATAAAACCTGCATTCAGAATCTTCATCAAAATACGTTCAATTGCCCAACAAACCAACATGCCACTCAAAAAGCCAGTCTTTTACCTGGTAATTTGTAAACAGCTTTCAACTTCTCTGCTGTTGTGCTTCTCCGGAAGTTGCTATCGGAAGACACTGAGGTTAGGTTTTGAAGCGCGCGGAGCGCGAGAAAATTTTGAGAGTTTGAGAAGAATTTGCGAAAAAGGACAGCTTTGATTTGATTTTACGTGAGGAAAATAACGTTTGGTATTATTCTCACTTGGTCTAGTTGGAAAATATATACAAAGTTGACATAGGCTCAGTCGGAAAAATGTGCTTGACTGAGATATCAGAAATTCCAACTGGCATTTCAGATTTTCCGACTATCGTCGCTCTGACGAACTTTGGGGGGGGGGGAGACACCCCCACACCCCCCGGTCGCGACGGCCTTGCTTCCCTTCTAGAATCACTAGCCGTACCGCACGACAGTCACAAAAGAACATTAACTATAGGTTTAGCGAAATGAGATGAAATTTCCGACATTTACATAAATCCATGTATTCTACTTATTAAGTTACCTGAAAAGGAGGAAAGGGTTTGTACTAAATTTAGCTATAAGTAACGGAACTGAGGAAGAGCGTGCAGAGCGTACCGAAAATTTTGGGTTTTATTGCAGAAACGATCCTTTTGAAAGCCAAAATAGTAAATGGACCATGGGTAGCGACAGAATTTTCCCCACAGGGGCCGGGTCATGCCAGTGACCCCAAGTTCCGACAGCCCCTTTATTGAGGGGTGGTGAGAAGGGGATATGAAAGAGCCGAACTATCCAACGCCATTGCAGGACATATTTTGCATAACATTACTTAATACTTTAACAGCCGAGATGTGCACTGATAGTGTTCTTTTGAATCTGAATTTTGACACTGCAAAGAGCGCGAATCGCGTGAAAATTTTTGGTAGGCTTACACAAAACCCATATGAAATAATTGAGTACAAAGACAAAAAAATAAAAACAGTTGGGGTTGTAGACCGTATCGGAGAAAACATGCATTGTGTCGACACCACCTGGACTACCTGATGAAATAGCCAAGCTTTCCTCTGTGAGTCGCTCACCAACTGACCCTACCGCATGACACACACTAGAGAACAGTAACTAGGCTTTGCGATATGGGATGCAATTGACGACATCTATAACCTGTGTACTGTGCCTACATTTTTCTTGGTAAGGTTGACAGGACTTATGCTATCTAGCTATGTGAAATGGAACTATTGAAGAAACTGGAGTGAATCTAAAGCGCGCGTAGCGCGCCAAAAATTTTGGGTTCTGATTAAAGAAATTGTCCTCTTGGAGCCACCCTGGCACCACCCCTGCCTCAGAGTCTGGAGTATAGAATTTAAATGTCCAATTTTCCGCCCGACTGAGACAAAATATCTGCCCGATTTAGTCAGGTTTCTGACATTTGGGGGCGGCTGCCCCCCCCCGGCCCGTACGGCCATGCCTGGACTACCAGATGAAATAGCCAAACTTTGCTCCGTGAGTAGCTCAGCAACCGACCGTACCGTATGACACACACAAGATAACAGCAACTATAGGCTTTGCGATCTTGGGATGATATTTACTATCATCTCTATATAAACTGTGTACTCTACCTACGTGTAACTTGTAAATTGAACAGGACTTATGCTATCTAGCTATGTGGAATGGAACTTACAATATATTGGAGAAACAAGAGTAATTCACAGCGCGCGAAGCGCGCCGAAAATTTTGGGTCATTTATAAGAGAAATTGCCCTCTTCAGAGCAAAAAAAAAAAAAATAGGTATATCGTATATCATTATCAAGTTGAGTAGTGAGTTGAGTGAATTTTTTTTTTTGGCCCAGATCGCCAGTGGTGGTCCTATCCACCAGATCAAAAGCTATTTTGTAGTCTATAAATGCGCTATATACACGCTTCTTACAGTGGAGTTAATAGTCAACAATAGAGTGCAATAAGAAAATATGATCAATTGTAGAATGATTTTTTCTAAATCCAACTTGTTCATCACCAAGTAGACCAGTACTTTCAAGGTAGGTTTCAATTCTTTTATTCAAAATAGAAGTAAACAGTTTACCGACACAACTAAGGAGGGTTGCGTCTCCATGATGAGACACTGTGCGTAACAGTGTAGGCATAGGAGTTTGGAATCTATAGAGGCTTTGCAATTACGTCACGGGTTCGCCATGCTGGAGGACACTCATGCCAAGAACACATGAGTAGTATGCTGAACGCGCCGCACAGTGTGCCCTGTGGTATACGCGGTTTGTACACATTCCTTGAGCAAGCGCGTCGAGTGTGGTGTACTACGAAGTTACATGTACTCCAACATGGCGCCAGGGAGTATTATGACGTCATATGAAAAGCCTCTATACTTATAATATCTTTGAATACTCACAAAGATATTACAAGCATAGATTCCAAACTTAAAATGGCGCGTTGACTCCTCATGGAGGCCAAAACATCGGGGCAGAAGTGCTGATCACTGCTCAGTCGTTTTGAAAACAAACAGGCAAATGAATGTACGTCTTACAAAAGTATTAATACTTGTTATTTCGGAATGTTGTTGACTGAAGAAGCACTACGCCTCAATAAATTCCAGTTGAACAAGGATAACTTATTTCTTCAACGCGGTATTCCACGTATTTACACTTGAACATGAACGCACAATGACTGGTTTTGCAAGTTCATGAACATTCATTGGTCAGTTTCTATGGTATCTTCAAGTGACGCACTTTTATATGAGCGTTCAATTACTTACGCGCACACAACGGGAAAGCATAGCGCGTTTGTTTCCAGAGAGCGCAGAACTGTGCTTCAAGTATTCCGGATAATACACAGAGAAATGTATTCTGCGCGTATAGAACGCGTTTAAAAGTACACGCACGCTAACCTCTTTTAACAATGAAATTTTCTGTGACGCATTCTTATTTTTGTACGCAGATCGCGGAATAGAACGGCGCGCATGTCAAATTCACACTTCCGCCCCGATGTATGCGTCTCCATGAGGAGTCACTGAGCGTAACAGTGTAGGTATAGGAGTTTGGAATCTATGCTTATAATATCTTTGAATACTCAGCTGTATAGCGCCATCAACTCTGGTCAAAAACAAGGGTCTTTCACACGGTGTTTCCACTCTTTCCGAAATTATGATGGCACAACCTAACAAGGCCACTCTAAGAAAGTTTTCGTTTTTAAAAAACAAGACAAAAGAATGTGAATCTGTTTGTACCTGAAAAAGTTTTGGCGGACTTGACCTTATTTGAGAGCTATAAATCTTTACCACAGATTTTTCCTTTCAAGAGATACCATTACGACAAGTTCAGCGTTTCCAGCTCAAGCCTAAAATCAGAAGTAACCTAATAAGGCCAGCGGGCGCTGTTTACAATTTTTGTACAGAGCTGTATGTACAGTATCCCGCGGAACGGACGAAGTTTTTTCGTTAAGCTCATCGCTGCGAAAAAACAAACTGAGGGGCGGCAGCCTGCAAAAGGGGCGGCAGCCACAGAGGCGCTACGTAGGCTATATGTACAGGTTCAGTGTAGGCAGTTTGTGCGTTCAATTTGAGCTGCATATCTTAGCGTGCAAGTGCTTGAAAAACAGGTTGACGCGCATTAGCAAGGGAGTTTGCTATATGCGCTTTCTGCATCAAAAATTGACGCACTGATTGTGACAGCAGTTTTGACGCGCTTTGTTGACTGTATCGATGCACGACATTCGAAAGTGGCCTTATTAGGTCATGTCACTATACCCGAAATTCGGGAAATTTGGGTGCTGCTTCGGAAAATTTTCGGGAAATCTGGAAATAGCGTATGACCTATGGAAATAATGTATGGCTGGACAGTTTGAAATCCTCGATTAGCCATTAAAGTAGTATAAAGAAGCGTTATTGAAAATATCAGGAAATACCAAGCCGATTTCAGGAAATATAAGAAGCTATTTCAGGAAAAATGAATTCAGAGTGTGGAAACACTGCTTTCACATGTACACTGTACAGGTAACGTTACTTTGTATGCTGTTTTTGTGATCAATAACAACGTACAACAACCACACAAGACACAAAAGACAGTCAAAATGGACGGCAAAGGGAGGCCATAACCATAATTTCAAGGTATCCAAGTCAAGTGACTCTCCAAATCGGTGGAATCAACTCTACTGTATCGATCCCAAGCAGGTATGTGGTGCATGTGGCGTGCACACATTGTGTGTAGTTAGGCTACGTACAGTATGTATGCAGTATGTAGGCTACGAGTGCAGGCCTAGGCTACTATGTATCATACTCATAGTGACTGTTACTGTGTTAGTAGTAGCCATCCGGCATCCTACCTTGACTAAAATTGTTCTATCTTTGTCATTTTACCATGGATATTCTAAAATTTGGTATGAAATGAAAGAGGAAAGTGTGGCCAACATGCCTCTACACCATGAAACAAACAAGGATGATTTGCATCAGGGCTGGTCATGAGAATTTTTCAGGAGGGCAAGCAACTGCCCGCCTTGCTTTAGCTGTTACACTTCAAGGCGGGCAATTAGTTGCCCACCTAAGATTTTAGGAGGGCAGTTGTGTAAATATAAAATTTACATTTAAAATTATCTTAGCTAAAAGCATAACAGTATTGAACAAACTGAACTGCAAAGAAACCTTGTTGCATAATAAAAACAAGAATGAGGATGAACACTTTCATGTTTAATTGCAATAACTGCACAAAACTCAGGCTTGGCTCAACCGCCCCATGTAACCAATGGGGAGGTTTTGACATGAGCAAAGGGCAGTACGTACCACAAATCACCTGGAGCACAAATCATGGGGGTCATGGGGCAATAACCCTCTCTGAAAATAAATGTTAGGGGGATGCACCCCACCCCAACCAGATCCAAACTTAGATATGCAACACTCATAACAAAAACAGTGGCACCATGTTTTCTAAAATCATGTTATAAATCAGTCAAAACATGAAAATGATTGTATCTCAACTTGCCACAAATACCCCCATTAGCAACATCATGGCACCCTTCAGGGTAGAGTTGGTGCTCTATTCCCTTCTACCATATGCACCACTGTGGACACTGGGCGGACCAAGTCCAGGGTAACATATCGCATGAATGATGCCAGTAAGGGTCCAAAGATTAACTGACATCCATACAGTAGGGCCTATACCAATATTCCTTCTTCAATGGTACATGATGTAGTCCAGGCAGAAATTTCGAAAAGGGGGGGGGGGGGGAGGGGCTAAAAGCCTCCTACAGTATTCTCCTAGATTAACATTATGCTAATTTTTGCGTATTTATTATTGTTGATGAGATGAAAAAGGGGGGGCTGAGGTCGAGAAAGCCCCCCCCCCCCTCTTGGATCCGTGCCTGCTGTAGTCGGGCCCAGGCCTGCAGTCTGGAAAATGGCAGTGACAAGTTACATCTAATCTCAAAGCTTTGTGTCCTTCTTGTGAGTAATTAAGTGAAGTATGCACAAAAATCATACTTATTCCCCTTTAATATAATGGGTATACACTTTGATCATTATCTTCCAACAAGAGTGGGAGAGCTAGGTTGGGGCCATGGGCCACAATGTTTTCATCTGGTGGTAACTGATGAATCCTCCACCCCCACATAGCAACAAAATGAGGATTTAGAGTGGTGTTATGTTCATGTCACTTTAAGGACTTCAAGAGGCTAAAACTATTTGATTCTCGTAACAGTAATATGTATGGCAAAAGGCTTAGAAAATATTCAATTTGGTTTGACAAGAAAAGACCTATTCTGGCCATAAATGTGTCTGAACTCTCATACCAACATCTCAGACAACATTTGATAACACTTTCAAACAAATATGATTGGTAAATTTTAGACCCTGTAGCTCTACGAGTAAGCAGGCATTAATTCTGCATATTGCAGCATCTTAGTAGGCCTATCCATGTATTTAACACGTTAGGCAACAGCAAAATTGCAAAGCCCCTCTAGAGAAATTTGCCTTGTGGTGAAAAACCTTCCAATCAAAAATTGTCAGTATTGTGTTGATACTTGTTTGAGAGTCTTTTGAACATGTCGGAACAATGGTTTTGTCATTTTTGACAAATTTGGTATTGTTTGACAATGAATTGACACTCAAAAACGATGTATTTTGAAATAGTACTCTCTGCAGTACAAGATGCATGCAGCAAGCTGTAGCTTACTTGTTTGTGCAATCGAACCAAGTAAATTCAAGCTGTGCGGCATGCTAGTTTGTGCGGCATTGTCAGATTGTACGGCTGGCTGTGTTCGCTATGGAAGTTGCCGAATATTTTGGCGTGGAAAGTCTTTTTTGGGTCAAGATTTTAAATGTATGAATCTGCATGTATTCTGATGGTTTTAGCATTGTATTTTCACACGGGCGATCACATTTTCTCAAGGTGGGCTGTTTGTTGCCCACCACGTAATTTAAGGAGGGCATTTTGTTGCACACCTTGGCAAGTGTTTTTGCTTCCAAGGCGGGCGTTTAGGCGGGCACGGGCAATCGCCCGGGTCATATGACCAGCCCTGGTTTCTATGGAAGCAAAAGCAACTTACCAGTCTGCATTTCCTGCACTCAGAACTGAAGATCTTCGGCATGGAGTTGGAATTTTCCTTATGTTTTCTATTGTTTTTTGAGAAAAAACTTCGGCGTGGGCCTGACATGGAATGCACTTTGGGGCCAACTTATTTATACTGAGCTAATTTGCATATTTGCATAATTAATGAGACTAATTGTCAAAAAATAGTATGCTACATCGATCCTCAAACTCTGACCTTTCCAATGATATAAAGGTCTCTGTACAAATTTTTTTTTCTGGAAGGTTCAATTAAGAATCAAGGTAAAGGTCAAGTAAAGGTCGAGATGTCTGTTGTAAAGGGTTAGTCTATTTTTGCAATCCACATACACCTTGTGCATCAGCTACATTATATGCATGAGTCGTTCTCAAAATAACTAACTAGCCTATGGAATTTAACCAAGTAGCCAATTAATTTTGGGGGCGTTTTCGCGTGGCGGGGTATTCTATAATTGCTCCAAATCCTGGTTCAGCCATTAAAGTAGCATAAAAGAAGCGTTACTGAAAATATCAGGAAATACCGAGCCAATTTCAGGAAATTTTAGAATCCATTTCAAGAAAAATGAATTTTGGAGTGTGGAAGCACTGGTTCAAACAGCTCTATGTGTAGCAGCCTACAGGATGCACTAACTACAATGTGTCAGCCAGGGTGCATTCCATGTAAGGCCTACGCCGGAGGTACGCCGAGGTTTTTGTGATTGTACGCCGGGCCGATGTATGCCGGGCTGATGTACGCCGGGCTGATATACGCTGGGATTTCCTGTACTGTGCATATACAATGCATGTACATAGCAATCCGTAGGCGTGCGTACGTACGTACAGTATACATGTACGTGATGCATACACGGTCACCATACATTGGCAAAGCACGTACAGGTATATAGTACACACACCTTAGAACTAGTCAGTAGCAATCCTTAAGCGATTGTACGTACGTATGTATACATGTACGTAATGTATGGGAATGTATGTACGACCAGATCTCACTTATAAACAGCGCCAAGAAGGCCAAAAATTACGTGAGGAATTGAAAATGAGACAGGCACGTGGGGAGACTAACCTGGTCATAAGGCATGGTCAGTTGATTAAAATAATCAAGCAACAAGAAGGGCTACCTGCTCAATTTACTGAGGAAGGAGAGCCCTTTCTCGCCAACTAACAGTAATGGAGGAATAACAAGTGTAAATAGTGTAAATAAAACCAAGAAAGTCAAAAGTATTTATTGTGTTAAAGATAATTCACCATGGAAAAATGTTGAGGAAGTAAGTTTGAAATGTTTTTATGTTAATGCCCAAAGTGCTTTCAAAAAGCTAGATTTGTTGGAAGCTTATGCTGTCATCTGTGACTTTGACTTAATTTTCATTACCGAAACCTGGTTCCATGTAGGTCTTTCAGATGGCGAAACTCAACTAAAGAATTACCAATGTTATAGAGAAGACAGACAGGATAAAAAAGGTGGAGGAGTAGCAATTTATGTAAATGAGCGTTTGCAGGGGTTAAAAATTAAAACTATCGGTCAGTATAGAGAGGCTTTGTGGTACAAGATTGAAATGAGAAATGACCATATTCTTGCAGGAGTAGTTTATAGACCTCCAAGTTGCAATGCAGAGGATGATCAAGTATTAACTGATACATTAATGGACGCTGCCCAGAACAAGAGGATTATGATAGTTGGAGACTTTAACTTTCCAGACATAGACTGGATACACATGACAGCAGAAAAAACATCATCACAAAGATTTCTTCAGCAAACACAAGACAGTTTATGGTTCCAGCATATAATCGACCCAACTAGAGGGGATAATATTTTAGACTTATTACTTACATCAGAAAGTGAAATGGTGGAAGACATTCAAGTGGGAGAACAATTTGGTGATAGTGACCACAATTGCATCACATGGAATTGTATTATAACAAGGGGATTAGGCCAAAGAAGTAAGTTTGAGTTGTACGACTGGAAGAAAGCAAACTGGGAAATTATGATCAATGATTACAAGGACAGTGACTGGAATGAGTTATTTAGAAATAAAACTGTGGAGGAAATGTGGCAAATATGGTTGAATATGTACAAGGAACATGTCAAAAAGCATGTACCGCAGATAAGTCCAAAAAGAAAGCTAAAGCCTAAATGGATGACAAACGAGGTGAAACTCTTAATAAGGAGAAAAAGAAAAGCATGGAAGAGTTACAGGGTTAATAGAACCATACCTTGTTGGAATTACTATAAAGCGTTGCAAAAGAAAAATAAAGAGAAAGTAATACTAGCCAAAAAGCGATTTGAAACACTGATAGCTGATAATGTAAAAGAGGATCCGAAATCATTTTCTTCATATATTCGATCTAAGCAAAGCGTCAAAAGCAAGGTGGGTCCACTAAAAGATGATAAAGGTAATGTAATAACATCTGACAGCGAAATAGCTGAACGACTAAATGATTTTTTTAAGCAAGTATTTACTAAGGAGAAAATGTCAGAACTACCACAGCTTCCAAAAGTACTTAATGGAAATGTAACCTTGTCTAACTTTGAGATAACAGAAGAGATGGTGCAGGAACTTTTATGTACATTACAACCAGGTAAAGCTGCTGGACCAGATGGTGTCAAGTCTGATTACTTAAGGACCTTATCAGAAGTGGTTGCAATACCTTTAGCAAAAATTTATCAGAAGTCTTTAGCTCATTCCTATATACCAAAGGACTGGAAGTTACGGTAGCAAACATTGTCCCACTGCACAAAAAGGGATCACATGCAGAAGTTACCAATTATAGACCAATAAACCTTACATCAATACCAGGTAAAATAATGGAAACTCTAATTAGGGATGTTATGGTTACTCACCTTGAGGAAAATAAATTGATTCTGGAAACGCAGCATGGTTTTAGAAGAGGAATGTCATGTGTCTCTAATATGCTTCTTTACTGGGATAATTTGACAGCACTTACAGATCAGGGTATTCCAGTGGATGTAGTTTATTTGGACCTCCAAAAAGCATTTGACACTGTACCTCATTGCAGATTATTACACAAGATTCAAGCCCATGGTATAGATGGTTTAGTACTACATTGGATTCAGGAATGGTTGAAAGACCGGAGACAAAGAGTACTTCTGAACGGGTGTGAGTCAACTTGGACCGATGTAACAAGTTCAGTAGTACAAGGATCTGTGCTTGGACCTATTTGCTTTACTATTTATATGAATGATCTGGATCTCAATATTATTTCTGGTATTAGTAAATTTGCTGATGACACTAAAATTACCTGTCCTATATACAGCGAGATCTGAATACTGTACCTTAATGGAATGGACAGAAAAATGGCAGATGAAGTTTAACGTTAACAAGTGTGCAGTTCTACATTTTGGTTTTAATAACCCAAATAACCACTATTTCATGGATGGTAAGCAGCTTGAAAGCAAAGAAGAGGAGAAGGATCTAGGTATTTACATAAACACTTCAATGAATTTTAGCAAACATTGCTCTACCTCAGTTAAGAAAGCTAACCAAGTTATTGGATTAATTAAAAGGAATTTTCATAATTTTGATAGTAAAATTATGATTAACCTAGATATAAATCTTTGGTTAGACCCCAACTGGACTATGCAGTTTCAGTCTGGAAGCCATATTTGAGAAAGGATATAAATTTAGTTGAAGGAGTACAGCGTAGGATGACCAAAATTATATCAGGAATGGAAAACAAAACGTATGAAGAAAGGTTGGATTTGTTGAAATTAACATCCTTGGAACAAAGACATAAAAGGCAGGACCTGATCACAGCTTTTAACGTGATCAAAGAAAATCTCAGAATAGATTTAACTAAAATGGTTGAGGTTGTGGGTAAAACTTCAACAAGGGGACACAGCTGGAAAATAAGACCCAAGTCATCAAGACTAGAAGTAAGGAGGAACTCATATTTTTGTAGAATTTGGAAAACATGGAACTCTCTCCCAGAAAATCTGATAGAGGCACCAACACTGAATCAATTTAAAAATGGACTGAAGGATTTGGGATATTAATGGGCCTTTGGCCTCCTTTCCCATTGCCATTCTCTCTCATCTAGGAGTTTACTCAAGAAGAAGAGGGGATGGCGGTCAAGGTAAATCAAGGCAAGGTAAATCAATGCATCGGCAATACAAGTACAGGTATATAGCACAGTACTGTACGTGATCATTCGGCGGGAGTTGACCGATTCGGCCCGGCGTTTGCCCGCCGATACGCCGAGAAGGAATCGGTGCTCACGGTGAAGATCTTCGTGTTGTAGTGCACATGGAATGCAGACTGGTGTGTCAGTCTCAAACTGACGAGAATTTTGTCAGCCTGAGGAACTGTCTGGCATACCATTGCCAAGTATCCTACACATGGTACTGTGGGCTAGTATACGTTGGTTATTAGAAAAAAGGAAGACAAAAGGTGGAGGTAGAATCACGTAGCATAACTGTAGGTCTATTGTCAAGTAGCTGACAAGCAGTCTGTTATTGTTTGGCCTAACAATAGGCTAAAGAGTATAGGTCTAGTCCTCAGTAAAAAGGGACTGTGCTAACCTAGTGTAGTTAACTCACGTAGGCCTACACTTCGTTCCCTGAACTAGTAGTATGGGAAGCCCTAAAGCGACCCAAATACTAGGTCAGCAGACTGCAGACTAGACTGTGCATGTGATCGTTCACTGAGAGATCACTATAGCCTACACACACAGTCCTTACAACAAGTATGAAAATAGCAGTGTGCTCAGCCGACTGTATGTTGGTTGAAATTGACTTTCTTCTCGCAGCAAATTTTGGACGTAAAATCTTAACTTAAGCTAGTCCTAGCCTAGGCTAGGGCTAGTCCTCAGCAAAGGCATATTTAAAGCCGGTTGCCGATAGCTCCATATAGCCTAGCCTGCACGGTCCTTACACTGACCCATTGAAAACTCAGGGTCTGCTGGTCGAAATTGATTTTCTTCTTATAGCAAAGCTAGGACCTAAAGTGCAGGGTTTTCACTCATCATTTTTTTCAGGAGTCACAGACCCTTCAAAATAAATTTACAAGAGTCAAATTCAAAAGAGAAGGGGTCAAAATAACTTTGAGTTTAATGCAACAAACTTTATTCCTGTTTTTTGCTTATTTTCTATATTTGTGATGCTTTTCCACTATCTTTTTCTTGGGAGACATCAGGCCTGATATTCAATCTGTCTATAATCAATATGGGAATTGGAAAGTGCTACATTTTGTGAATTATTTTGCCCAATGAATGTATTGGCAATATTGCGTTATCATTACTGATTGTCGGGGCGAAAAAGCTGTGCGTCAGTTTGACCCCAGAAGTTTTGTGTCTGTGCGTCAAAATGAAAAGTTGTGCATCATTGACCCGGGTGCCCGAGTCAGTGAAATCACTGAAGTGTAAATTTACTTGGCCTACCATTCATGTTTCCTTTCTAAGAGTTTTTCTATCTCTTATCTTCCTTTTCTTTATTTTCCATCCTGTCTCTTTCTTGCTATCCTTATTCTTTATGAATTCTCCATCTGAAAACATTTTTATACCACCATTTAACGATGTTACAAATGCTGAACTGGATAATTTGTTAGGGGCTGCCAGTCTGCACGTTACAGTCAGTGTGAGACTTCCGTTATTTAGTGGAATTCCGTTTTTTTAACTTTGGGAATCCGCTACTTTTGTCACTTTCCGTTTTTTCCCGCTCCGAGTATCTTGACAAAGTGTGCTGTAATATGCTGT
This sequence comes from Holothuria leucospilota, assembly GCA_029531755.1. Taxonomy (NCBI): domain Eukaryota; kingdom Metazoa; phylum Echinodermata; class Holothuroidea; order Aspidochirotida; family Holothuriidae; genus Holothuria; species Holothuria leucospilota. The sequence goes on along the minus strand of JAIZAY010000243.1, from coordinate 4,920 downwards.
ACACGTTCTTTCTTGAATACTGTACATGTTTTGTCACAGACTCAGCCCTAGGACTTCTGTCCAATCAGATGGAAGTTCGCATTGCCGTTGGGCGCCCTACGTAGCTAACTGCAATTACCACATGCTTTCGTACAGCAATTCAGAAAATATTTATGTGCTTTAAACCCAGCCAAATTTGTCCGGCAGGTTACAGTAGCTACCTTCTGCATGATTACTGCACACTACTGTAATTGTGTACACCAAGTGATATACAGGCCAGTAGGCTCAGTCTATTTATTACAGATCATCAGAGGATTCGTACACAGTCAGTCAGTACACATTTCCGGTAATATTTACGTGACATGTGCAAAATACTTTAGAAGAGCTATCCGCATTATTTTTGTGAGTTTTTCTTGCATAATTTTGACATACGATGCTTTTCTTTCTTGTGAGTAATGGCACCCACTAGTTTGCTATCCTAACACACATTACAGTATGTATGGTCTACGTCAGTGCTTCTCAACCTTTTTTAACTCGAGGACCACTTTGACTCTCAGGATTTTTCTGAGGCCCACCTTACAAAAAGTTTAATCTTTTTTCTTTAGTTTTTTATTTTTTTATGGCAGATCTAGCGGCCCACCTGGGAGAGCTTCGCGGCCCAGCAGTGGGCCGCGGCCCACCGGTTGAGAAGCGCTGGTCTAAGTGATCTACAGTAGCCTATACTGATGTTTACTGCTTCATAAAACTTTAGAAATAACCACATCCTCTCATTGCGACGTTTGCATACTACGTTTAGGTAACTTTGTTACAACAAGCTTTAAGGAATTTTGTTTACATAGGGCAGGGGATTGCTTAATGTGATACATGAAGTCGAAATTATTGAGCCTAGCCTATTGCTGGCGATATGTACAGGCACAGTACTTGGTACAGTTGGCAAAGGACCTAGGACTAGCCCAAAGTTAGGCTAGATGACAAAAAGTAACAAAACAAGTGGCCAAGACCAGCTGCCTAGGTTTATTTTTATCACAAATTGTACAAGGGTATTTGAATGGGGTTGGAGGCAGAATACTTGAAAGTAAAGTTCAGTGTGATTTTTAGGCTAAGCCTACTTTGAGGAATTGCCAAGAGCTTCTGGGGTTTGGCCCTTGTTAACACCAGATATGCAACGGTATCGCTCTAGGCTCCCGGACACAGCTTTTTGCATACTGTATGCCGAGTTTGTCCCCCAACGGTATCGCTCTAGGCTCCCGGATGCAGCTTTTTGCATATGCCGAGTTTGTCCTCAAAATTTCCTCTATTTTTTTGAGTTGCCACTCACATGTCTGATGTTACCCATTGTAGGTCTTTCCAAACGTTCCTCGATAATACCACTAACCACCATTTTAACTTGAATGTGGTCTTAAGTAATTTCTACAATGAATCTGAATTCAATGACGCCTTATCTAATACAAATATTCGCCTCTCTGTATTTCATCTTAATATTAGAAGTTTACCTAAAAATCATTTACAACTTGTAGCCCATTTGGAGAACATTAATCATAAGTTCGACGCCATTCTATCATCAGAAATTGGGTGCAAAAATGTAGATCTTTTACAGAATATTTTCACTGGGTACAATTTTGATTATGTTCCTTCTCTTTCCAAATGTGGTGGGGTTGGAATTTTTTACAAGACTTCCCTTAGGAAAGATTATGTCAAAACACAAGTCATCTCTTCAAACTTCAGATGTTCTTGCCCCCAGTGTCAGGTTGAAGATATTTGGTTAGGTAATGACAGGCCTTTGATCAGGTTTTATAACCAGAAAAATTTTGACAGCTTTCTTCTCTCACTTGATAATACAGATTTTTCACCTGTTTACAACTGCTCAGATTCCAGCACCTCTTACAATTTATTCATCAATGAAATTCTGTCTCTCCATAACCTGCATTTCCCTCTGGTTAAAATGTCTAGGGAAAAATCCAAGGATAAACCCTGGATTACACCCGGTATAAAAAGATCTCTCCTTTAAGAATACCCTGTTTTGGAAATATGTTGCAAACCCTTCTTCCACTACAAAAGTAAAGCTGGCCGCTTATCGCTGTTGAATTTAAATCTTAGACAAGCACAATCTTCCTACTACAAGAACATTTTAACTTCTAGGCAAACTTCCTCAAAGCAAGCATGGGCAGTCATCAATAATTTGGTGAAAGGCAGAAATAAGTCTCAGTGTCATCCAGTCACATCTATTTTGTACAATAATAAAGTCTTTTCTGATGATGAGAGTATTGCTAATGCTTTAAATGATTACTTTTCTACAATAGGAAAGAAACTTTGTCCCAGCATTAATCCTGCTGTTAATCCCAACATTAATCCTGCTGTTAATCCCAACATTAATCCTGCTGTTAATCCCAACATTAATCCTGCTGTTAATCCCAACATTAATCCTGCTGTTAATCCCAACATTAATCCTGCTGTTAATCCCTTGGAGCATCTTGGTGTGCCTGTATGTCAGCCAGTCTTCATTTCACCCATTTGTGTAACCAAAATTTTGGAATATATTACTGCTTTGAAGTCTAACAAGGCCCCTGGTAGTGATGAAATCCCTGTCAAGCTTGTAAAATCTGCAAGCCATGTAATAGCACCTGTGCTTGCTCATATTTTCAATGTTGTTTTCAGTACTGGCTCTTGCCCGGAGGCCCTCAAAATTTCCAAAGTGATCCCATTGTTGAAAAAAGGTAAAAGTGACCTGCCTGAGAATTATAGACCCATCAGTTTGTTACCTTGTTTTAATAAATTGCTCGAAACTGTTACCGAAAAACGATTGCACAATTTACTTGACAGCAAAAAAAATATTTTATGACTATCAGTTTGGGTTTAGGAAAGGCCACTCTACTGGCCACGCCTTATTAGAAACTGTTAACACTATTTGTTCACAGCTTGAAATAGGAAACAATGTTCTAGGACTCTATCTTGACCTTAAGAAAGCATTTGATACTGTTGACCATACTATTTTGCTAAGAAAACTTCATTACTATGGTATTCGTGGTACCCTGCATAAACTCTTGTGAACTTATTTATTAAACAGGAAGCACCGAGTTTTTGTTAATAACGTCCTAAAATTTTTAGTTTTTTTCCCAATCATAAAAAAAAAGGGTTAAAAAGGAACAATAAAACTAAAAAAAAAATTTTTTTTTTTTAAAACCTTTTGGTTAGGAATGAAATTTTCCCCTTTTTTAGATTAAAATTGCCCATGAAATTTTTTGGAATTAATAAAAAGGGGGGGAAAAAAATTTTAGGTTTTAATAAAAGGATAAATGGTTTTTTCCCTCAAAATTTTTAAAGTTGAAAGTAATAAGAAAGGCAAAAAATTTTGGGGACTTAGGAAAAAAAAATCCTTTAAAAGGGTAAAATAAAACCAAATTCGTTTTTGCCTTGGGAAAAAAGATGTTAATTGTCAAAAGTAAACCCAAAATGCATTTATGTTTGTTTTTTTCCCGATTTAAAAATTTTTTTTAACCTTTGGTGGCAATTAAAAATTACAGCCCCTTCCCCTAATATAAATTTGAAAAGTAAAAAATTTTTAAATTTTTGCACTTAATAAAAAATTTACCCATTGAGGTAAATTCCGGCCAAAAAATTTTTCCCCTTTAAAACATCTTTCAAAAAAAACAAAAAAACCAAAAAAATTCTTGTTTTTCCCAAGGGGGGTTTTGGCATGGGATACAAGCAGCACACGGGATTTGATTTCAACAAAATATTGAATGCTACAACAATTTTACAAAGTGCAAAATTTATCTGTTGTTTCAAATTTTTGAACTTTTTAAAAGGTTTTAAATGATAAAAAACAAGCAATGTACAGTAATGTAATATTTATTCAAAAATTTTTTAAAATTTTTTTCTCATATGAACAACGAACCCGTGTTCTCCCGGCTGTTTGTCCGGGGCTCCGCCCTAAAAAACTGCCACATACTTTTTCGCCCGGACAAAAAATTTGCCGCCCGCTAGAAATTGACCCCCCGGCCCCGAAGCTGTTGTAAACCAACACAAACACCACAACTAAGCATTTGACGCCTTTTTATATTATTTTTAAATACTCATGAAAACAATGTATAAAAAAAATCGGAGATGCAACCCCGCTCATTGCACCCGAGCCCTTTTATCATTTGTATGCACTTACTGCATTTCTTTCATAGTTTCCCCCGAGGAATCCTTCCATCAAACTCATACACTAAAAAAAACCCTTCAAATTTAACTGTCCTAGGTTTCCGATTTTTACCCGAAATTTCCCCTTAAAGCTACTTATAAAATTTAAAGTCCCGTGGAAAAATGGAGCTTCAGATCTGCAAGTAAAATCAAAAATATTTTGAAAAAGCAATTTGCAAAAAAAGCCACAAAATGCCCAGATTTGAACCCCTAGGGGAGCTAAGAACAGGGGTAGATTGCACATTTTGGGTCAACCCTCCCAAAAATTTTCAAAAAATTTTTCCCAAAGGGGGGGGGACACCCCCTCCCCTTGGGCCCTCCACGACACGATCACAAGAGCCCCGGGACAGAAAACGACCAGTGGGGAACCCTGCGACACACAGTAAAAGGTTGCATAAAAAATATTAAGGAATAGAAGGACCATAAAAACAGAAAAATGTATCAAAACTAGTGCCATTAAAAGCACAAAACAAATTTTAAAACCAAAAGGGGGGAAAAAAGATCCCCAAAAAATTTACAAAAGAGAGGGAAGGGAAAAAGAAAGGAAAGAAAAAAAAAAAAAAAGAAAGAACGAGAAAAACTAAGAATTTTGAAAAAAAAGAAGACGTCGGAGATTTTTACAGGGGCTCCAAATTTTTTTTCTTGGGCCCCAATTTTTTACTCCAAATCTTGGTGGCCCTAAATTGACGGGGCCGGGGAGAGGAGTTTGGGTTTTTCTTGGTTATGAAGGGTTTAAAAAAGCAAATCACTGGTTCTTAC
>JAIZAY010000079.1:0-150392 GCA_029531755.1 Holothuria leucospilota | reverse complement strand
TTTAAAAAAAGAATTTGGGGCTCTTTCTTTTTAAAAAATGGCTCTCAAAAAAGAAAATGGTTAATTTTGTTTCAAAATAATTTTTTCACCCAACTTTAAAAAAATTAAATGAAACATCCTTACCTTAGCCAGATTGTACTTTTTTTAAGGCAAAACTACAGCACACCTCCCCCCCAAAACTTTTTTTTTGGCCTACTTATTTCAATTAAAAGCTTAAGAAGGTATATTTTGACATCCACCTTAAATTAGCAAAATGCTCAAATTCGAGGCAATTCCTTTCACCGACTTTTTTTTCACTCAAGTTACATTTCCCTTTCCTTGCATGGGACTGAATTTAAAGTCATACTTATATCTTTTCTGGGACTTGGGACTGAGTAAACGATATAAAAAAATTCCCTTTGTTCACAGTCCAACCTCTTTTGATCTTGCAAGCAGATTTTCCCAAACAAAAGTACTGAACCCAATATATAAAACTCCGCCTTGTGCAATGCCACTAAACGAAATTTAGTGATGTAGGTATACAAACTTCTTGGGTTTTGCTTTTAAAACACAATCAGACGAAAAAACAAAATGCAAGAGAGAAGTACGCATCTTCTAAGAATGAAAAAACGGATGATAACTAAGAAAGGGCACTTTTTTAAAAGCCGCTGCTCAAAAAAACTGTATGCATTCTGGGTAAGGAAAAATAAGGCCTCAACAGCCTATCCCGGGTTCTTTTGAGCAGCATACTTTTAAAAAGGTGCTCCCAAATGACGATAAAAGATAAACAAATAACAAAGGCAATGCATAAGCTATAAATGCAAACATTATTTTTTAAAAATTGTGTTTTGGCAGGTGAATAAAAAAACGCTTCTACAGTTTTTTTTTGGGGTTTTCCCCGTTTCACCCCGGGGCGTACTGGTTTGGGTTCATGCAAAGGTCGAAAAGTCCAACTTTTTTTTGGGTCCTTCCATCCTTTCTTTTAAATTATGTAAAAAAATTAAAAAAAAAATTTTTCCCCTCCCTGCATTTTTCCCCAAAAAATGTTAATGTAGAGAGCACAATGTTTTGACATATCTGACTATATCAATTCTACGTATTGTGGGTTGATTTAGTGCTTTCCCAATAAGCTTGCCTATAACTACCTTGCACGAGGTTACGTATTCATACAAGAAAAAAAAAACCCCAAAACCCCAACCCTTAGTGATTCCTTGCCAAATGGGGATGCTTTTTTTTGCCTGGGTTTACCCCCAAAATTTTATTTTTTCTTGCTACTCATTTTACATTTTTTTAAAATCTGACCTTTAATAAAATCTGGCATTAACCCCAATATTTTGGGGATCTTAAAAATCTGGAAATTTTGTTTTTACCTCTGTCTTGGGAATTTTTGGGGAAAACTTTGCTTTTGACCGTTGGTGACCCAGATAGATCTTGGGAAATTTTTCTTTTTTGCCTCTGATAACCCCACATGATGTTTTGGGAATTCTTCGGGAAAGTTTCTTCTTGCCCATGACCCCAGGAGACAAATTTGGAATTCTTGGGGAAAAATTTTCTTTTTGACCTTTGGTAATCAAGATGACCTTTGACCCCACCAAACAAAGGGTTTTTTTACATCTGAAAAATCTATATACCAAAAAAATGAATTTCGTCATTCCCATCTTGAGTATCGTTATTTCGCTTTTCGCTTTTTTACCCCCATGACCTCAAAAATTTTACCTTCACCAAAAAAAAGGTTTTTTTCTTTTAAAAAGACAAAACTATGTACCAAATAAGAAAATTGGCATGTATCTTGAGATTCCTGTTTTTCAAACTTTACGAGGGTTTTTGCAGTTTAAACCCCTGGTGACCTCAAAGACTTTTACCCCCACCAAGCATAGCGTTTTTTTTTTCTCAACATGAAAATCCATAGGCCTTTCCCACTTGACTATAAAAGATTTTTAAAGGTTTTTGTCGTTTAACCCGGGGACCTCAAATGACCTTGACCTCCCCCAAAACAGGATTCTTTTTAACATGCAAAACTATATACCAAAAATGAAGTGCGGGCTTTCTATCTTGAATTCGCGATTACACTTTCGGCTTTTTTCCTCCGGGACTAATGAACCCCTTTACCTTCCCAAAAAAAATAGGGTTTTTTTCTCTCAACTGAAAAATCTATATACCAAATGAAAAATGTCGGGCTCGCACTCAAAAATAAAACGATTACAAAGGGTTTTTGGTTTTTTACCCCCTGGTGACCTAGGGTACCCTTTAAACCCCCTCCAAAAACAAAGGGGGCTTTTTCAACATGCAATCTATATACCAAATATGAAAAGTGTCGGTCATTCCCATTTGAGATTTGCGATTACCAAAACAGCGTCACAAACAAAACCATACACACAACACCATCCCCATACGCACCCTCGCTTCCCCACCCGGGACAAACGAGAAAAATGTCCCGGAAGAAAAGGGGAATTCCAAGCGCGGGCTCCAAACCCACAGACGGGCCCCTTAAGGGCGGGTGTTAACAAGGTTTTCAAAGTTTTACCCCCTGATGACCCCCAAATGACCTTTGACCTCCACAAAAACAAAAGGCTTCTACCTCTTACCATAATGCACTCTCCATACTAAGTCTGAATTCATCTAAGCTTTTCCTTACTTAGACATCGTGTTACAAGGTTTTCAGATTTGACCCCTGGTGACCCCAATTGACCATTGAACTCCCATCAAAAAAGAACAAGAGGGTTCTTTCTCTTACCATATGGCATCTCCCTACTAAGAATGAATTTATTCAGTTTCTAGATCGTGATATCGTGTTAAACAAAGTTTCAGAGTTTGACCCCTGGTGATTGGCAGATGACCTTTGAACTCCAACCCAAAAACAATAGGGTTCTTCCTCTTACCATAAGGCATCATACATCCTAAAATGAATTTATCCAACTTCCTACCCGAGATATCGTGTTAAAATGCTTTTCGGGGTTTGACCCCTGGTACCGCAACTGCCTTTGACCGCCACCAAAAACAATACGGTTCTTTCTCCTAACATAACGCATCTACAGAGAAAGCAGGACATTTATTCAAGTTTCCTAAATCGAGATATCGTGTTTAACAACGTCTTCAGATTTTGACGCCCCGTGATCCCAATGACCTTTTGACCCCCACCGAAAACAATACGGTTTCTTCCCTCTCGCCATAGGCATTTACATACTTAGATATAATTCCTCAGCTTTTTACCTTGAATATCGTGGTTGACAAGGTTTCGGGGTTTGTCCCTGGTGACCCCAAATGACCTTTGGTGCTGGAACCAAAAACAAAAGGGTTCTTTCTCTCATCATCACGCGTCCTACACACTAAGTATGATTCATCAAGCTTTCTATCTTGAGATTCGTGTTAAACAAGGTTTTCAGGAGTCTCACCCCTGGGACCCCAGATGACCTTTGAATCCGCTCCAAAAACAATAGGGTTCTTTCTCTCAATATGGGCATCTATGTATTAGTTTGAGAACTGTCCAGGTTTCCCCTTCTTGCGATATAGTGTTAACGAGCAAATTGGTCACTAACACGCATACACAAATACCCACTAAACGGGGGGGCCCCCCCCCACCCCCCCCCCCCGGGGCCATCAATGAATGCCTAATTCCTTTGGCCTTCGTAGGAATCAAAAAGAAAAACAAAACACAACAAATTCGGAATCAGCGGGGGCGGATGGGGAGGCATGGGGCCAATGGTTTTCCTAAGACGCCGTGCCGCTACAACTATATCTGAACGCAGACATGAACTCTCTTACTACACTACAAAGGCAAGTGCAGTTCATTTTCCTTGTGAGATACAGCATCTCTGAAAGATGTCATACCTGCGGTTAAATGTTGTGAAGAGTCATATCAATAACGCGGTAATGTTTTTTTAGCCAATGACTCTGAAAAATACAAAGTCTTTACGATGAGGACCTACAAAATATGCTTTTTTTTTGAATAACTATCCGTGCATATATAGTTATACCTCTATACTACAGTTTCATTTGTTTAATCTTCACATATATCACCCCTCACTAGAATATTTTGTGCCCTTTTCTCGAAACGGGTGAGGTTGTGTAGATGCTCGACTACAGTGGTTTTGGACTGGGGGAACTTTTCTGAGACGACTCAGGACTTCCGGTTTGGAATCACCAGTCCACAGCCATCCGGGGTAAGATTGTTTATGTCGTGAACTATAATGTAAATTTATACATTTACGGATGTATTCAACATACGTCTGTCTGCTCTTTCCAACATTAGGTCCACCAGATTCTTGTCAAAGTGGTCTTCAGGACACTCATCCCATTTTCGTTACCAATTTTTGGGCTAGTCATTCTGTTTTAGTTATACTTGTAATTAAAATATTTGGATGTATTCTTACGTTTGCAAACCTACCCAAACACGGTGAAAAATGATTTATCTCCGAAGACATCCCATCCAGGCCCGTAGCCAGCCTGGCACAGGGGTCTGTGGCTCTCCGTGGGGCTCACTATGGCCATGCTATATGAAAAATAGATCAAAAATTATTTTACTACCCGTAACGGTAGCCCGTATGACTCCAAAAAGTTGACCAAAAATGATCCCAAAAGGCGTTAATAATGAACGTATTTGTTTTTTGTAACATTTGTTTGTTCTATAAATTTTCAAAAAATTTTCTCGCGCACGCACGCTTTCTTATTCAGGTTACATTTGCTTTAAAACACGTATCATATATTGGCTATCTAAAGGTACGATTCTGCAACACGCTTAACCTATTGTTTTTTTCCGTTAGGCGTGATCCTGGTGAAACGCATAGTGTATAGTGTTTTTGCTGTCCCTCTTGGCTTTTGCCCCAGTCTACGGCCCTGCATAGACAAGGTTTTCCAGTTTAAAATACCGAAACACGAAACACGTGCTTCTAAAGCTAAGCTCCATTAAAGAATGGTTTACGTAAATTTAAAGGAAATGGCAGTCACCCCAACTTGCCGAGTTGTAGTAGACTGTCCCTGTTTCATGATTGCTCTTGAGAGTCATGTGACAAATATTTTTTCTCCTCAAACTGTGAAATTTACAAGAAGTACTGATTGGTTTACCTGAATATGCATTTAAAGTCTAACATATTTAATGAAAGATCTTTGAAGAGAATAAGAAGACAAAATTTTGAGATTTAGCTGTTGCTCAAAATAAGGTTTGGGGCGACTGCTCTTGACCTTTAAACGTATACCTAATTGTCTCAAAGTCAAAATATTGTTACACAAGGTTTTGTAGATTAAATCTTATTGATGAAATTTCCTGACCATCTGTGTTTTTTTAAGAACAAGGATTGTTTAATCTAGGCTTTCAATGTCATTTTCAGCACCCCTTCCCCCGCCCGGAGATCTACTAGACCCCTAAATGAAAGCTGGCCTAAGTACGAAATTTTCCGTATTTTCGTAACTTAGGCCAGCTTTCATTTAGGGGTCTAGAGATCTCGGGCGGGGGAAGGGGTGCTGAAATGACATTTGAAAGCCTAGATTAAACATCTTGTTCCTTAAAAAAACACAATGGTCAGGAAATTTTCATCAATAAGATTTATCTTACAACCCTTGTGTCAAACATATTTTGACTTTGAGACAATTAGGTATATCGTTTAAAGGTCAAGAGCAGTCGCCCCAAACTTATTTTGAAGCAACAGCTAAATCTCACAAATTTTGTCTTCTTATTTCTCTTCAAAGTATCTTTCATAATATGTTAGGACTTTAATATTGCATATTCAAGGTAAACCAATCAGTTACTTCTTGTAAATTTCACATTTGAGGAGAAAAAATATTGTCACATGACTCTCAAGAGCCAATCATGAAACAGGACAGTCTACTACACTACTTCAAGTTGGGGTGACTGCATTTCCCCTTTAAATTTACGTAACCATTCTTTAATGAGCTTAGCTTTAGCAGAAGCACGTGTTTCCGTGTTTCGGTATTTTAAACTGAAAACCTTTTTCTATGCAGGGCCGTAGACTGGGCAAAATCCAAGAGGGACAGTCAAAAACACTATACACTATGCGTTTCACCAGGATCACGCCTACACGGAAAAAACAATAGCGTTAAGCTTGTTGCAGAATCTTTACCTTTATATAGCCAATATCTGATACGTGTTTTAAAGCAAATGTAACTGAATAAGAAAGCGTGCGTAGCGCGAGAAATTTTTTGAAATTTTAGAACAAAAATGTTACAAAAAACAAAATACGTTCATTATTAAACGCCTTTTGGGATCATTTTTGGTCAAATTTTTGGAGTCATACCGGGCTACCGTTTACGGGTAGTAAAATTAATTTTTGATCGATTTTTCATATAGATGGGCATAGTGGCCCCCACGGAGAGCCACAGACCCCTGTGCCCCGGCCTGGCTACGGGCCTGGATGGGTATGTCTCGGAGATTCAAATCATTTTCACGTGTTTGGGTAGTTTGGCCAACGTAAGAATACATCCAAATATTTATAATTACAAGTATAACTAAAACAAGAATGACTAGCCCCAAAATTGTGTTAACGAAAATGGGATGCAGGTCCTGAAGACCACTTTGACAAGAATCCTGGTGGACCGTAATGTTGAAAGAGCAGACAGACGTATTGTTGAATACATCCGTAAATGTATAATTTACAATTATAGTTCCCTTACTAAACACTCTTACACCCGGATGGTGTGACTGGTTATTCCAAACCGGAAGTCCTGAGTTGTCCTCAGAAAATGGTTCAGTCCAAAACACTGTAGTCGAGCCTCTACACAACCTCACCCGTTTCGAAGAAGGGCACAAAAATATTCTAGGAGGGGTGATATCTGTTGAAGATTAAACAAATGAAACTGTGAGTTAGAGTGTATAACATATATATGCACGTGATAGTTATTCAAAAAAAGCATATTTTGTGGTCCTCATCGTAAAGACTTTGTATTTTTCAGAGTTCACTTGGCTTAAAAAAAACATTACCGCCGGTATTGATATGACTCGTCACAACATTTAACGCAGAGTATGACATCTTTCAGAGATGCTGTATCTCACAAGGAAAATGAAACTGCACTTGCCTTTGTAGTTAGTAAGAGAGTCATGTCTGCGTTCAGATATAGTGAGCGGCACTGGCGTTCTTAGGAAACCATTGGGCCATGCCCTCCCCCCGCCCCCCGCTGATTCCGATTTGTTGTTTTTTTTTTCTTTTTGATTCCTTACCGAAGGCAAAGGAATCTATGCATTCATGATGGCGTTTGTGGGTATTTGTGTATGCGTGTTTGTGACAATTTGCTCGTTAACACTATATCTCAAGAAGGGAAACCCTGACAGTTCTCAAACTTAATACATAGATGCCCCATATTGAGAGAAAGAACCCTATTGTTTTTGGAGCGGATCAAAGGTCATCTGGGGTCACCAGGGGTGAGACTCTGAAAACCTTGTTAACACGATATCTCAAGATAGAAAGCTTGGATGAATTTCATACTTAGTGTGTAGACGCGTTATGATGAGAGAAAGAACCCTTTTGTTTTTGGTAAAGAACAAAGGTCATTTGGGGTCACCAGGGATCAAACCCCGAAAACCTTGTCAACACGATATCTCAAGGTAAAAAGCTGGATGAATTTCATACTAAGTATGTAAATGCCCTATGGCGAGAGGAAGAACCGTATTGTTTTCGGTGGGGGTCAAAGGTCATTTGGGATCACCGGGGGTCAAAATCTGAAGACTTTGTTAACACGATATCTCGATTTAGGAAACTTGAATAAATTTCATGCTTACTCTGTAGATGCGTTATGGTAGGAGAAAGAACCGTATTGTTTTTGGTGGAGGTCAAAGGTCATTTGCGGTCACCAGGGGTCAAACCCCGAAAACCATTTTAACACGATATCTCGATGTAGGAAGCTTGGATAAATTTCATTCTTAGTATGTAGATGCCTTATGGTAAGAGGAAGAACCCTATTGTTTTTGGGTGGAGTTCAAAGGTCATCTGCAATCACCAGGGGTCAAACTCTGAAAACTTTGTTAACACGATATCACGATCTAGGAAACTTGAATAAATTTCATTCTTAGTATGTAGATGCCATATGGTAAGAGAAAGAACCCTCTTGTTTTTTTTTGATGGAGTTCAATGGTCATCTGGGGTCACCAGGGGTCAAACTCTGAAAACCTTGTTAACACGATGTCTCAAGTAAGAAAGCTTAGATGAATTTCATACTTAGTATGTAGATGCATTATGGTAAGAGGTAGAAGCCTTTTGTTTTTGGTGGAGGTCAAAGGTCATTTGGGGTCATCAGGGGTCAAACTTTGAAAACCTTGTTAACAGGATATCTCAAGATAGAAAGCTTGGATGAATTTCATAATTAGTATGTAGATGCATTGTGGTAAGGGAAAGTACCTTATTGTTTTGGTGGAGGTCAAAGGTCATTTGGGGTCCCCGGGGTCACACTCTGAAATATTTGTTAAAACGATATCTCGATCTAGGGAACTTGAATAAATTTCATACTTAGTTTGTAGATGCGTTGTGGTAAGGGGAAGTACCTTATTGCTTTTGGTTGATGTCAAAGGTCATTTTGGGTCACCGGAGGTCAAAGTCTGGAAACTTTGTTAACACAATATCTCAAGTTAGGAAGCTTGAATAAATTTCATACTTAGTATGTAGATGCGTTGTGGTAAGGGAAAGTACCCTATTGCTTTTTGTGGAAGTCAAAGGTCATTTGGGGTCACCGGGAGTCAAACTCCGGAAACTGGGTTAACACGATTATCTCAATGTAGGAAGCTTAGATAAATTTCGTTCTTAGTATGTAGATGCCTTATGGTGGGAGAAAGAACCGTATTATTTTTGGTGGAGGTCAAAGGTTATTTGGGGTCACCAGGGGTCAAACTCTGAAAACCTTGTGAACATGATATCTCGATGTAGGAAGCTTAGATAAATTTCATACTTGGTGTGTAGATGCTTTATTGCAAGGCAAAGAACCATATTGTTTTTGATGGAGGTCAAATGTCATCTGGGGTCACCAGGGTTCAAACGTTGCAAACCTTGTTAACACGATACCTCTAGGTAGGAAGCTTTGAAAACTTTTATTCTGGATGTGTAGATGCCTTATGGTTAGGGGAAGAACCCTATTGTTTTTGATGGTGGTCAAAGGTCATCTGGGTAAGGGGGAGTGAGTGAGTCAAACCTTCAAAACCTTGTTAACATGATATCTTGGGATAGGAAGCTTGGATAAACTTCATACTTAGTATGTAGATGCTTTATGGTGAGGGAAAGAGCCCTAGTATTTTTGGTGAAGGTCAAAGGTCATCTCAGGTCACCAGGGGTCAAACCCTGCAAACCTTGTCAACATGATATCTCAAGATGGGAAGCTTGAATAAATTTTATACTGAATGTGTAGATGCCTTATGGTGAGGGGAGGTTAGTTAGTTAGATGAGGTTTTACGTCCCAGTTTCTAACCAATTGGTTCAAGGCGAGACGACCACGGCCTTTTTTTGGTGAGGGGAAGAACCTTATTGTTTTTGGGTCGTGGTCAAAGGTCATCGGTTTCACCGGGGTCAAACCCTGAAAACCTTGTTAAACACAATATCTCGAGCTAGGAAGCTTGGATAAATGACGCTTTTCATTCTTTGTATATTAATTTTTCATGTTGAGAGTAGAAACCCTGTTGTTTTTGGTGGAGGTCACAAGTCATTTGAGGTCACCAGAGGTCAAAAATTGAAACTTTGTAAACATGACATTACAAGGTAGGAAGCATAGAGAGATCCCTTCTAAGACATGTTTTTTTCATTTTTTGTTTTTCAAGTTTTGGTTGGGTTCAAAGGTCATGTGAGGTCAGCAGGGGTCCAATTGTGATCACATCATAAAAAATGATGTAGTACAGAAGTATAAATTTGAGGGATTAACCTTGGTGTAACAAAGCACCCCCCTTTCGGCAAGGAATCACTAAGCCTTTGGGCTTTCTGGTTAATTTAATAACCTAAAATACATTTTTTTTAGCAAAAATTTTACTTCCAAAGGTTTTATTTGTGGTACCAGATTGCAATAAGGACACCTAGTTATTTAGACCCTAGACCCTACCCCCTGCCAGTGATCACAGAGTATACTGCATGCCTCCTAACCCCCACCCCCGTAAGACGAATTCTAGCTACGCCACTGCTGGATGGGTTCTTTCATTTTTCGTTTGACCTTAAATATAAAGGTTAAAATCAAGTGTATTACCTATCACATCCACATTAAATCTGCACAATGCTGAATTTCCCTCAGGGCTGAGGAGTGTATAAGAGACCACAGTTCTTCCGATTTTAAAACTATCTCCAGAAGAATGTGTCTTGCTGATAGCAGACATCTCCTCTATCTTTGGTTCATCCCAGGTTATGTTCGCCTTGTTAGAAGAATCAGGTAGAAAGAAACGGATGGAAGATGGACAAAACGAAAATTTCGGAATATCTTCTGTGGCGTTTTTACCTTTAAATGAGAAAAATAGTGACACTTTATGTGTCCACTAAAACTCTTTACAAATATTCCATACAATTTCCATCTAGTCTCTTTTACACTAAGTGTCAGGGATGACATAAGGTGGGGTCCTCCAGTCGGAAAAAGCTGCCCTGTCGGGATATTTCGAATTTCGTCTGCGAACCTTATTGAATAGGTAAAGCATATACAATTCCCGACAGTGACCAGTCGTCCCGACGGATTATTTGATCTTCCTCTAACAGTCTAAAAGGAGGCAACTGATTCGAGAAAAACCTAAAATTTCCGACGAATTTCCTTGTTCCGTATTCAAATGTTCTTCAATAAAATCTCAAAATTTTCGGCGCGCTTCGCGGCCTGAAAATTTTGCGGCAACTCCAGCAACAATTTGTTGTATGCATAATTGGCCTCTATTGCCCTCATTATTGAGTCAAATATCCTAATAATACGAAAAAGTAGACGAGCTTACCTAGGCTTTGAAAGGCAAACATACGTTTTACTCATGGTAAGGATTACTGGCCTCGAAAGAAAGCATTTACCCTTTCCGTAATGAAATTCTTACAAAAACAAAGGGGCCATGATTCGTTCGACGAGAAGGGACAAAGGGGTTGCAGAAAACCCAGTCTGAGTCTTTGTCTCTTCTGCAACCGCAGCACCATGGGCTCTTGATGGTCGCTTGGGGTCAAGCTCCGCCAAGGAAACTGGCAATTGTGCCAACATGGAACAAAACTTGTATGAACTTTAAAGGTCATTGAGGACAAGCTTAAAAGAAAGCAATGAAGAGGTCAAACAGGTTTAGCACTTAATCAGTGGTCGAACTTTTAAAGGGGGAGAGGGTTGGATGTAAACCGATATTAGTCTTATAATTACAGCCGTTTTAAAGAACTGAATGTCGTAGCAGTACTGTTTCAACAAAGAGAGTAATTAAGCCATTGGTCAAGTTACTATAGCTAGGGTACTCAGGTCCAAGTCCTTCTCAATATATATATATATATATATATATATATATATATATATATATATATATATATATATATATATATATATATATATATTTTGAAATCCGTCTTTTATTGTATTCTGGATCGTCATCAAACACAAACATATTTACAGAGATTGGTTGAACGAATAGTAATCAAGTTTGGAAAAGAATAGAAGTGACCACTTGCGCTCCTTTAACCAACCAATCACATGATGATACAGTGTATACATTTTCTTCTATACGTAGCTAATACAGGGTATTTAAAGACCTTATATACATACAAAAACGACCAACTACCTATGCTTGTGAACTTTCAGATGGGAATGTAAAGAGATAAAGGGGTAAGAATTTACAACATGAAAAGAATACATAATATACAACTACTTTACAAACTATGGCACGCAAGTACAACCATTCCTAAAGAAAAAAATTCACATGGAACTTAAATGGCAACTCAATATTATAAATGAATTCAACAAATATCCCGCTCAATATTGCAGTAAGACAGTGACAAAATGACGTCGTCATACATTTTCTTCCAGTTTGAATTACCTGTACTTTTTGAGCAGCTGTAACGTTCCACTTTCATTATAGATACAAGTTTATGATAAAATTTTACAGGATCTGGTAGTACAGCATTCAATTTACAATTGTACAGATAATTTTTACAATGAAGGAAAATAAAATTATATGGGTGATGCAGCAACAGCTTATAACCAAAGAAGAAATCAGATTTTGAGAGGATGAATTGTCTTCCAAAGAAGAGATTGAAGTTCAATATCAAGTAGGAAGTTGGACGTAATAGGACAGCTCCAGAATAAATGATCAATTGTTTCTTCATCACCTTTACAAAAAGTACAAGATGGGTTATCAATTTTTTTCATATGATACAGAAGTTTGTTCGTTGCTAAAATTCTATGCAGAAATTTGAATTGAAAATAAATAAGCTTTGTCTTGGAGAGAGTAGACCTGGGAATACGAAATATATTTTGCCAAACTTTCTCAAAATATATGGTCTGTGTTTTATTTAAACAACCCCATATAAGCAGATAAATGGCATGAGGCAAGATCAAGTTGAAATGTTGCAACTTGATTTAGAAATTCTTCCACCGTGACTGTTGAAGCAGTGAGTACAGAGGAAGGTCTCTTTGTTTCCAGATAGCACATAGCGTAGGCGTTACGTTTGGCCAATGTTGGCAACCGTTGGCAACAGTTGGTTAGATTGGCCCAACATAACGCCAGCCCTATGAGCTATCAGGTTCCCGTCTGTGCTTTCTTTCACTTATTAAGTCATCCTAGTATAAATGTAAATTTATATACAAAGGATACATAATAAAAACATTCACAGGAAAAAAGTAAGTTAAAGATAATTGGATAATATATACAATAACAATATATCTACATATATGAAATAGCTAATGCTTAAAAGGACAGAACAAAGAGAGTACAACAAACCAGTGCTCAGACTGAAGGAATAATGCCGCACTATAAGTAAAACAGTTTCTAAAAACTTCCAGATTTGTTCTGTATACGTGGAAAGATGTGGCCGGGGATTTCTTAGATTTCTGTTAGATTTGTGGAGGAAACTCGTACTTAAGTGCTGTATACAATAAGTGATATGGATATTGTTGTTAGTCTTATGGGCTACTCTTTTATACTCATTTCGTTTGGAATCATTTACCCTTTGTAAGTGCAAATTGTAATCTATATTTAAAAATAAGATGTTTGTTCCATTGAAGGCTTAGTGAACGTAATACATGGGATTCTTTCTTGAAAGGGAGCCCATGATCACGCTTTTAGAAGTATAAATTCTTTTGCGGAATGCAAACTTTGCTCTGTAAGGACTTATCAGCATTGAAAATGACTAGAGTTTAAACGTATATGTGTCACTAAAAGCTTACCAGTTACGGAAATATTGAAAATACATTGTGCATGATTGCCTGCACGATCAGTGAAGTTGTACGTCACTTTTGTGTCACCTTCTGCAAACATGTCACCCGGTGAATGAGACGATTGCTTGACAACTGGTAGACAGGAGTCATCAGTGGCAAACGGCTCCCTCCAAACAGGTCTTATGCTGTTTTGGTCACTTTCTACTGTAAATCGACATTCCTCTTCAGGACAGTCATGTACTTTGGGTGGCGTCACGTCTAACGCAATCACATCTGCTATAAAGTTGAAAGTGAAGATTCAGTTCGGAAGACGATACAGTAACATTATACACAGACTAGAAGAAAGATTTTCTGGATTTCTTACGAAGGACTAGAAGATAAAATAAAAAACAAACTGACATAAAGAGCAATTCCAATGGAAAAGTATAAGGACATCAGTGGCAGTACGTGAAAAATAGTGTATGACTTTACGTGGATTTTGTCTTCAACCTTCAAAGAGTGAGGGACACGCCCCCCCTCCCCCCGCAAACTTCGACGCCCATGATTCAGGACTGGACCTAGTTATCCTTATGAATATACTGCAATGAAAACGCAATGAGGTTGATTCATTTGTTTGAGAGAGTGTGGGTGTGACATGTGGCAACCTTTGAAAGCAGTAATATCATTCATTACACCTTTTCAAGTAAGTTGTAATAAATGTGCCTTCTGTTACAGTGCTAATCAGCATTGCTCAGTATTTTGTATTAAAAGCCATATCAAACCGTAAACATTGTGATTATTCCGTTTCAGAACAACTAACAACGTTATCTATTTCTTACTGCAAATATGTACAACAAACATCAAGACGCATCCAAATGCTTTTTTATAAGTGTAGGCGGCAACACAGCAATAGCATGTGGTCCTAATGTCTTAATGTCACGACAATTTTTTCGGAAAATGTTAATTATTCCTACTCTTGTCCCTGTTACTGTTATAAAACCTAACGTTGTTATTAGTTCCTGGAGTAGTTAGGTCACGATACACGAAACACATCCTCAGCAAAAAAAGATTACAAATAAGGCAAATCTTACCTTCTACAATAATCTGAAATTTACACACTGCATCTAATGCTCTGAACATGACTTCTGTTGTGCCAACAGGAAAGCAATCTCCTGGGCCCATAAGAGACTCTTGTGTAAGTTCAATTACTTGGTCGGTATCTGTGAAATGAATAATTGGTGTCTTCCATTCTACACGGGTCAGCACACCCTCAGCTTTTACAGTGATTGGTTCTTTGGGACATAACGACGATTCTGATTGAAAGAAATGCCAGCAATAAGCAATTATTCACAAGAGCGAATGCAAACCTCAGCGACAAATGCATTTTGGAAAGTTGCAACGACACTTTCGATATAGGCTGATACAATGTGGCAATTGACTAATACAATTTGGCAACAGGGTGACACAATTTGGCAATGGACTGATTCAAAATGGCAACTGACTGATACAATATTGCATTTTGCTAGTCCAATTTGGCAATTGACTGTAATGAACCACCAACCACGAACAAGTCATACTTAGAGAGAAAAGTTCTAAACAATGGAAATTAGAGATACAGTAATATTAAAGACAGTTTATCTTGAATATTACATTTTAGCTTAATGTTAAAATAAAACTAGACACCTAACATGAAACGTGCTTTCTTTGTTTCTTCGTTTGTTTCTTTGTTTGTTAAACAAACAAACAAACAGATAAAGAAACAAAGAAAGATAGAAGGAACTTCAAAGAAAGAAACAAACTTCGTTTCTTTCTTTAAAGTTCCTTCCATCTTTCTTTCTCTCTCTCTTTCTTCCTTCCTTCTTTCTTTTTAAGACTTTTTTATTTTAAAGCGGTATGTCTTTATTAAAATTATTTTAGATTGGTAGAAAAAGAAAATACACAGTGTATCGAATACTATGATCTTTAAAAGCCGCCAAGTGAGATTTTGCTTTGAGATTATATGTCGAATTATCTCCCGTATTGCCTATTGTGTTTATTTATTCCTGCGACTCGCATTTTGAAACAATTTGTTGCCGACTAGAACAGGTTAGATGATAAGAACTGCCTGCACCCAAATTCCCACTGGTTACAACTTATCATGATTTTGTCGGTTTTCTCTCCACAACACAATTTATTAAATATAACACATTTCTCGCTTGGCATAATGTCGGCATGGAGGTATTTATAGATTAAAGAAAAATATCTTCAAAAAGTAAATAATTTACAAGTAGTTTATATTATTCCGTACCAGTTGATGTAGCTATTCTCATTGTTGTCGGTAACGTTGTTGTTAAAGCCACTGTTGCGATTAACAATAATACAAAATGAATTATAGTTGGTCATAAATATTTGTACGATGAATTCTCTGTAACTATGCTTTAGAACTAATTAAGCCTCAAGTTATCTTATTGGTAGGTAGGAGAGAGTTTATCAGTATGTATTTAAAGGAAAATTGCTTATCAAAACAGACTCGAGATTGTTATTTCAATAAAACTCCGCCGTTACTAATTACATTTTGAACTTATCACATTTCGTCGTATCGCAGAAACTTTATTCATTAAAAGAAGGATTTAAGCAAAAAAAAAAAATAATACTAATTTGCAAATGTGAAAGAGGAACTAAATCTACGCAATTTGGTGAAACTTTCATTCAAATCGGACATATAGTACACGGAGATATCAGCAAATGAAGTTACTACCTTTTTTACCCATAGTGAGCTTGAGGCAAGCAGGGGTTATAGCACTTCCTCACATTTATGACAAATGCTTTCTTTTCTTTGGTTTTTAGTTGCGGTGCCTGCCACGCAGGTAGCCGCAACTAATGCAGTCGACATCGAAATACCAATTTTGGCTGGTCCCACGATCTCCTCCTAGACGGACGGTGGTATCGAAATACATCGTCGTCCAAGTTGTAGGGATGATTGTTCCGTAGCAGTGCGGTAATTTTGGTGACCATATGACTTTTGAAAGAGGGTATAATCGGGATTTTTCTTCATTTAAATGCGTGGGCGGAATCTATTTTTAGCAACAATCTTGGGTATATACTTCACTTGCTATATATAGTATGGTGAAGAGTCGGTTACTAAATATAAACAGCGCCATCGAACTTATGATTGCGTTAACCTGAACTTATCTAGATTAGTGTGTAACTTTCATTTTGCTCTTGAGGACGCGTACGAGAGGATTAGGAATGTACGGTATTGTTTCAAGTGCACGACATGGAGTTGCTATAACGCCAGAGTTTGGCAATATGTTCTATGCATTGGTAAGTACTGATTTTTTTATACATGTAGAAGTCTGTTAATGTTACTTGGTTAGTGAAAACTACAATTGACATTGACGGAGACGAAATTTTTCAAAATATTATCCAACAAGTGTTGCATGATATTCCCGGAGTTATCTATTTCAGCGACGATCCATACTCATTTTTAGTGGCGCAACACAAAGCGACCATGATCTCTGGAGGCAGTATTCAAATGTTTGAGCGAAAACAACCTGTCAACAAGGATAAGTGTTATTTTAACAAACATAATCTGAAATACTACGGCTACGTATTTTAACATCAAGGAATTCACCATCATAAAATTACACCTCTATGGCCAAAAACCAGTGGTGAAACTGAGAGATTCATGAAAACCCTGGAAAAAAGCCATTCGCACTACGATTATTGAAGCAAAACCCTGGAAACAAGAGCTATACAGTATTCCTTCCTAAGGAATTACAGGGCAACTCCCAATAGTACCACAAACAAATCACCCGCATAGCTTCTGTTTGGCCGGCGTGCCATTGGAACCAAAGTACAGTTTGATTGACAGCAGTCCCCAACTGCATGACCAGTCCCTGCAAGCGACAGATGCTAATGCAAAACAAAAAAAAATGGAAGTCAAATTCTGACAGTAAGACGCACGCAAAACCAGCTCAAATAAAAGTTGGTGACAGGGTATTACTTCGTGAAAAGAAACGCAACAAGGTTTCCTCCCCCTTTAATTGCAACCCTTACACTGTATTTGAAGTAAAAGGGTCTATGACCTCTGCAAAAAGAGGAGAACAAATTGTGAGAAGAAACTCGTCATTTTTCAAACCAGTAAAAATTGCTACAGACGCCCCTATTGACGACGATGCCGATTTCCCTACGACTCCCGACTCACAACAACCGCCAGTTACCGACCGTGTCCCACCGGACCTACCAACCCAGACACCTCATCCGCAACGTCCAGTATACCTGGGACGAAACGGATTCGAACTCTTACAATATCATCACCCACTGTATATATATGCATGTTACCATTACTCTTCTTCGATACGTTCATTTCGCATTTCTTCATGTATGAATTAACTAAATTCAGTTGTATTATCTTCAATCATTTTGCTTTCGCTTCCTCTCCAAAAATTTTGATCGAAATCCCTTGGTTATTTCGTTATAGCCTTAAGTCAACCTTAAGGTCAATCCTTGAAGTATGATACAACAAAATACCACATAGGTTCATTGATGAATTATTGACTTGATCTTTGATCTGAAACGCTACACCTGTTGTATATATCTCTAGTTTTCAATTCCATTGCCACGAGAAAGTGACGAAAATATTCGAAAACCGAATGTGACTCCTGATAGTTTATGAACAACTTTGAAAATATACTAATAGTAGAACGCTCCCTTTTTTGAATAAAAAACCAAAATTGACAAGAACAGTTGGAAGATGGTCATATTCAAAACTCAAGCTAGCTATACCCCACCACAGTTAACGACACAGCACCGCAACTAGTCTAGACATGTGTCTTGTTTCTGTTTGTTGTGCTGACCTTAAAGTTAATAGGGATATGACCTTCCCATGGGGAATGCAAAGTTTGTAAAATTCCCATGCCTCTCATGCAATCACATTCTCATAACATGGGATTGTGGAGGAGAAAGTTGGTTGTAAAGTTTAAGGAAAAACAAAAGAGTGCTCATTAATGGAGGATATGATGTCATATTGCTTAAATCAGTAAATATATGTAAATTGTCTTACTTCACCAATTGTTTCAACTTTTAACCTCTTTTTTATACACTTTCAACATCTACTTTTATTACTGCAAGATTTTGCCGCTGACTGCCCCAAATGTTTTCGGCATTGAATGTTTTGTTTTAGCTGCCTAAAAGACATGCTGGAATATCAAAGTAAACGTTAATTAACAGGGTAGACAACATAAAGGATAGAACTTCAAAAACACCACTAGAGCTGGTTGATTTTGTCCCTAACCTTCCAAATACTGGAGGTTTGTTCCCCTAGTTTACAAGATTGACACTTACATATTGACAAAGATACAAAAAATTGTCTTAGTAACTCATGATAGCAAATGAAATTTTGTGGAAATGCAATGCAGGGAATTTTATAAAATCGCTGATTTTAAAATAGGTGAAAACGCCAAACTCAGGCAACACAGTCAAAGCATAAAAGGGGAGTGTTTTAACTGAAGGACCACAATTCATTACATAGACCATGAAAGTGTTTACTTGCACTGACTGTCTTTAACTGCATACAATTACTGACTGCAAAGGACATATGAAAAGTGTTTGAGCAACATGTTCCTATTTACCAGTGTAATTTTAGTTTTCTTGAAGCATTGGAAGGGAAATATCGCATTTGGTTTGCAGAAAATGTGCACATTTTTTTAACCAATATAAATAGTACAGAATGATAGACAATTTAAAATAAGGAAGTATGGGCTCTTTCTTTTTAAGAAATAAGGCTCTCACAAGAAGCAAATCGGTTAATATTTGTTTCCCAAAAGTAATTTGTTCACCCAGACTTTCAAAAATTGAAATGAATTAGCATCCATTACACTGGAGCCAGATTGTACTTTCTTTAAGGCAAAACTGAGCAGAGCACATCCTCCCACCCACAACTCTTGGCCTACTTATTTCAAATTAAAAGCTTAAGAAGGTATATGTTTGACATCCACCATGTAATTACGCAAAAATGCTCTAAATTCAGAGGCAAATTCCATTTCACCGACTTATTTTTCACTACAAGATTCACACTATCCTTCCATTGTCATGGGACTGAACTTAAGTCATACATTATATCTGTTCTGGGACATTCGGACTGAGTAAACGGATATAAAGAAAATTCCTTGTTCAGCAGTCCAGACCTGCTTTTGAGTCTTGCAAGCAGAGTTATCCAAACACAGTACTTGAGAAGCCAATCATATATAACTCCGTCCTTGTGCAATGCCACTTATAACGAAATTTAGTGATGTAGGTATACAAACTTCCTTGGTTAGCTTTTCAAACACAAATCAGAAACGAACGAACAGAAGTGCAAGAGAGAAAGTACGCATCTTCTATAGAATGTATTAAACAGAGATGAGTGAAGCATAAGAAAGGGCACTGTGTTAAAAGCACGCTGCTCAAATAAACTGTATGCATTCTGGGTTAAGGAAAAAATGAAGGGCCGTCTAACAGCCTATCTCCAGGTTCTGTTGAGCAGCATACTTTTAAAAAGGTGCATGCAAATGACGATGAAAGATCAACAAATAGACAAGAGGACAATAGCATAAAGCTATAGAATGCAAACACTTCACTTTTAAAATGATTGTGTTTTGCAGGTGAATAAATATAACGCATTCTACAGTTTTATTTTGAGGTTTCCCGTTTCACACCAGGCGTACTGGATTGGTTCATGCAAAGGTCGAAACAAGTCCAACTTGCTTTGGTCCGTGTCCATCCTTTCTGTTAATTATGTATAAAAATTAAAAAATAAATTATTCCCTGCATGCATTTTTCCCAAAAATGTTAATGTAGAGAGCACAATGTTCTTGACATATCTGACATATATCAATTCTACGTAATTGTAGTGTGATTTAGTGCATTCCAATAATGCTTGCTCTATAACTATCCTTGCACGGAGGTTACGTGATTCATACAAAGACAAAAAAACCCCAGAAAGCCCAGAGCCTTAGTGATTCCTTGCCGAATGGGGATGCTTTGTTGCACTGAGGTTTATCCCTCAAATTTATCTTTCTTGACTACATCATTTTACGATGTTTTAATAATCTGACCTTTAATAAATCTGGCATTCAACTCCAATGGATCTTGGATCTTGAAAATTCTTGGGAAATTTTGTTTTATGACCTCTGTCTTGGGAATTCTTGGGAAACTTTGCTTTTTGACCGTTGGTGACCCCAGATGACGATCTTGGGAAATTTTGCTTTTTGACCTCTGATAACCCCACATGATGTTGTTGGGAATTCTTCGGAAATGTTGCTTCTTGACCCCAGTGACCCCAGGAGACAATCTTGGGAATTCTTTGGAAATTTTGCTTTTTGACCTTTGGTAATCCAAGATGACCTTTGACCTCCACCAAATACAATAAGGTTCTTTCTTACATCATGACAAATCTATATACCAAATATGAAGTGTCAGTCATTCCTATCTTGAGATATCGTTATTGCAAGCTTTTCAGCTTTTTACCTCCAGTGACCTCAAATGACCTTTGACCTTCACCAAAAACAAAAGGTTTCTTTCTTTTAACATGACAAATCTATGTACCAAATAAGAAAAGTGTCGGCCAATGCTATCTTGAGATATCCT
Organism: Holothuria leucospilota; assembly: GCA_029531755.1. Lineage (NCBI taxonomy): Eukaryota > Metazoa > Echinodermata > Holothuroidea > Aspidochirotida > Holothuriidae > Holothuria > Holothuria leucospilota. The sequence continues at coordinate 129,539 of JAIZAY010000079.1, read as the reverse complement.
GTTTACAAGCTGTCTACGAGGTTTTCGCAGTTTAACCTCTGGTGACCTCAGATGACATTTGACCTCTACCAAAGCAATAGCGTTTTTCCTCTCAACATGAAAAATCCATATAGGCCATTCCTATCTTGACATATTACGATTTCAAGGTTTTCGGTCGTTGAACTCTGGTGACCTCAAATGACCTTTGACCTCCACCAAAAACGACAGGATTCTTTTTCTCAACATGACAAATCTATATACCAAATATGAAGAGTGTCGGTCATTTCTATCTTGAGATATCGCGATTACGAGCTTTTCGGCTTTTTACCTCCGGTGATCTCAAATGACCTCTTACCTTCACCAAAAACAATAGGGTTCTTTCTCTCAACATGACAAATCTATATACCAAATATGAAAAGTGTCGGTCATCGCCATCTCAAGATAACACGATTACAAGGTTTTCGGTTTTGACCTCTGGTGACCTAGGATGACCTTTAACCTCCTCCAAAAACAACAGGATTCTTTTTCTGAACATGACAAATCTATATACCAAATATGAAAAGTGTCGGTCATTCCTATATTGAGATATGGCGATTACAAGCAGCGTCACAAACACACATACACACACACACATACACCCATACGCACCCTCGCTTCCTTACCGGGACACGAGAAATGTCCCGGTAGGAAAGAGACTGGAATTGCCAAGCAGCGGAACTGCCAGAGATCTCGGCGATCAGACATGGCCGCTTAAGGGCGGGCTGCGGTGCCGTGCAAGCACGTGCAGCCGCGCGTGACTTCTCGTTGCAGTGGCCGAATTTCCGGGTAGCTACTCGCATTTTCGAGCTAGGAGCTAGGAAAGACGTGCGTGCCGTGCGAGCGGCGAGCTGCCCCGTGTCCCGCTAAGGACATGTCGGTGAGTGCACCCATGCCCCTAGCACACGTTACACACCGCGGGTGCACACACACACATACCCATATCATGACTGTGCACACCACGGGCTCACACATACGCACACACACTCAACATCACCATCGCATAGATTCCTTGCCTGCCTACGGCAAGGAATCAAAAAGTCATCAGCAACGCAGTAATTACCGAGTCAGGGTGAGTGCCCTTTTTCATATCATATGTAGGAGAGACCCCTAGACATTTGAAAATTATGTAGATAATGAGAAAGATTTGTTTTAATGGAAAATGCAGCCCCCATTTGAATTAGTGCACCCCTATCATCCTGATTCAGGAATATCTCCTTCGAATCATGTGATATTTTTTGTCACTTATTTGCACGATTTATACAGAATAGCTCCTCAGTTTACCCTCAATATTCAATGTTTTTATAAAGAAAAATAAGAAAAATACTTACAAGCGAGATAAGCAGAGATCTGTTAGATTTGGCAGCTTTTTTGAAAAAAATTTGGGGCTACTGCTATCTCCCTTTTAATAATGTACACGCATCCATTCTTTTGAAAGCTGAATCCCCTTGGAGAAGCAAAATCACTTCTGTTATTTACAACAAACGATTTTACACCTACAATGTATTACTGGTTCTGTTCTACACTTGTAGGGGGTAGGTGCAGGCCGCAGTTTCAGTTTCGAGAGTTGTTGGTTGACTGTTCTGACATTTAATCAGGACTTTTCAGGCTGAGAACAGGCATGTATTAACTGCGTTCCCCAACAGTCAGCAGAGACCCTCCGTCAGATAAGGTTTTAAATTGAAAAGATTTTTCCCAAGGAACCGCTTAAAAACCATGAGGTAAAGAAGTGGAATTCCTTCTTTTCAAAAATTAGAAATCTTTTCTCAACCAGCCATGATGAAACTAAATTGGTTTCAGCATCTTAGTAACATTTGGTTAGCATCTTTGGTTCTTACGTGAAACCAATCTTATACTTGAATCTAAAATAGCAACTCTCGTGATGAACAATCTACCATCCTTCTGATAGTTTTTCATTCCAATTGAATGAAATTGTTGGTTGCGTTCCCCAACTTTGTAAACATTTTCATATTAAAATTGTGACAGTATTTCAGGAAGTACATGCATATATAAACTACAATTAGATTTACAATGTCATCTAACATGCCTTTGATGCGCGAAATCATTGCAACTTCATTTGGACATGTTAGCATAATAGCACCCTCTTATAAGACCATAATATATTCAAACTATCCTTGTAATTGTTGCATTGATTGCTTTCAATTCTGAGAATGACAATTTTGTTCAGTAAAATATATGGCTATGCAAAGATATATATAAAATATGTAAGAATAGTTATGTACAATGGCAATGGCACACCATGCATGTTGACTACTCAAAAACAAATACAGTAATAACAAAAAGCACAATCCACTGAATGATGTTTTAGTGGCTCCTGCGACCAAAAAACCATGATTGGCAGGCTTTTAAGAACAAAAGAGACCTACGTACCCTCCTCACAGAACTCTCCTGCAAAGCCATCCACACAAAGGCACTGAAAGGGGATGCTGGAGTCCCCACGAAGTTCAGAGCAGGTAGCATTGTTGAGGCACGGTTCAGACAAGCAAGGGTCAATTTCTTTAAGGTAAATGAAATGAACATGCAAAGCGTAGGTCCACCCACTAGTTATACCAGCTTATGCATTGGCGTCACCACCTACTTGACAAATGACTCGATGTCAAGTTAGAGGACAAACAATGAATCAATTGTCTACTATAAGCTAGTTACAGGCTTACCTTTGCCAAGTACTGTACATCTTACTTCCATATCTATGTTCCTGTGACGTCATACACATACAGTCTTTGACAGCTACAAATGCGGGCAATGAACGATCTGTTACTCCTTAGTAAGTTTTAACAATCACCAAACTTTGTTTATATAATCACCAAAGTAGGAAAGTGTAGGAATGGGTGGGGGAATTGGGGAAGTATTTGTCTGGATTAACCTTTCGTTCATTATTTGGCCGATTTTACTAAGTATAAACATTCTTCACAATTAGTACTTTCTCCAACTAAACCTGTATTTTCATGAAATGTTTTTTACTATTACAGCAATGGTATATGGGTAAGCTATCTTGCCATACTTTTAAATCGTCATCAGCGTCTTTTCATCGTATTATATCAGGTGACTTCCTTTTTATGCTACACTTCTTTGATGATACCATTCCAAGGTAGTACTTCCATGATGCTGGAGGTGCAACTGACGGTGCATGGGAAATCCAATTGACTAACACTAATGGGCTGTAAACTTACATGCTTCCCTCTAAGAATGATCCGTTCAAATTTGAACTGACCGGGGTCGGAGGGGCAAGTAACGGAAATCTGTTCAAATATTTGACCAGAGTAGGTTCAAAATTGAACCAAGCTGGTTTAACTTGAAACCAAATCTAGTCATACTTCTGAACAGATTTTGGTAAGTTGTCCCTCTTACCATGGTCGGTTCAAATTTGAACCGACCGTTTCTATAGGAACCATCGGGCTGTAGCAATATATGGAATGTCATCAGTTTAAAGCATTCATTAGGTCAATGGAAGTTATTTTCAACTCACATAAGTTTCTGTGAGTTTCTATCTATGCATGTTCATATTCTGTTGGGATGACAGAGGGGGGTTAAGGCATTTTCGCAGATTTAACATGGGATTATTCAGTAAATGAAAAATCCACACCTTTGTGCAGTCTCTTATCAACAGTATGAGAATAAAAATAAGGTTTAATTGGCATGAACATAGTGGACATTTTTACCTCTTATTTTGCAACACCAACTACATATCATACACCTTTTAGGTGATACTCATAGTTTCCGACAAAGTTATCACAATTTGTGACCTGTGACAAGATTGAAAGTGTCTTCATCACCATTACCGCTATGCAGCTTACAGCCAACCTGAGTTATACATTGAATAAGTCGGGTTCAGAATTTCCTCAATTTCTGTAATTGCTCAAACGATTTATTTCAAGCATGACTGAGCCAGATGTTATACTATTGTTCTTTTAGGTATTCAAAGATCAAGTTACATCTCTGTGCTTAGCATGTGATTGCCTGTTACATTATTACCATTTCGTTTAATCACGTGTCATGATCTTGGCTTTGCTTAATTATGATTAAGTGTGAAATGTCTTGGAAATTTGAACAAGGAAAATGAATTTCCGATTAACTAACAAGGTGAGCTTGTGCACAGTGGTAAAGTAAAGACAGTTTACAAACCTAACAAGCTGTTACACATCAAATTCAAGTAATTTGGTTGGGTAATAGGGGTTGCTGTATATGAAAGCCACATGTGACTGAAAACAACATATAAGCACATGCAGACTGAACAGTAAACACTTTTTCCTCCAATAAGTGGTTAGCTCCCAAGACACATTGCATAAGCACTTGCGCACCTGATTAAATAGACAATTACGAGGGTAAAATAAGATACCCCTAGTAAAAATTGAAATAGTGAATGACTTGGAACCAAGTATGACTTCCAACTCAATGCCACCTTTGTAGACGATGAACGCACAAAAGCAAACATAGATTAATTTAAATATGATAACCACCACGAACAATCAAGTATTAATACTTAGTGGGGTCTCAGGTGTCTTACTAATAAAAATTGATGATAAACTACATAATAAGGCAATGCATCTTTGGACCTTAATTACTACCACTGAAAACCAGTTACGTGATCCATTTCCTAATGAGTACTCTGCGAGATTTGGTCAGCTGAATTTGAATATTTCAGTAGAATTTTGCAAAAAACTAAATGACATTCTGCCACTTTATCAAAAGGTTACTACTTTTCAAACAATGTCACTCTTGATCTGTTTAATCTCTCCATCAAACGTAAAAACATCACTTACCACTTTCACAATTGACCCCTTCAAAGCCTTGCAAACATGTACAATTGTACATGTTAACAAAGTCGTTGCATGTAGCTCCATTTTGGCAGGGCGTACTGGCACATTCATCAATTTCTGATAAAATGTAAAAATACACACCAGATGAGAAACTGTTTTCCTTTACTTTGAAAAAGTACAACTATAAATATGTAATTGCAAAAACCCAGTTTCTACAATACCAAACACATCGAACAAATCAAGTCTGATGAACAATCAATACATGGTAAAGAAAATAGCGAGAACTCAGAATACAGTAGTATTGCTATTGTGGAACATCACAAGAAAAGTAGAGAATAAAATCAAGGCACCCATAGGAAGTATTATCCCCTTACAGAAACACCATGTAACTTATAACAGGGGTATCCATTCACAAAATGAAAAAAAAAAACATGGTAATTAACATCTTACATAAAAACCATAGTAACCAAGTAAACCGACATGCATACAAAAGCAAACATACACTTCACACATAAATAGTTAAAGACAGACTGTCATCACCCCAAAGTATATTTTTAGTGTATGTATATGTATGTATATGTATATCAAAATTCTCAGTTGGTGACTACTCTTTGATTGACATCAAAGTTTGAAAATTTGACAGATGCAGAGTAGCTCACATTCCACACAAGGCAGAGAGAGTACTTTTATTACATTTTATAGCCTTGTATGCTCACCAGGACATGGCCTTAAGCAATAAAACAGGTTTATTCTTGCACAAGGAAGAGCCTCATACAGTTATGGGAGGAGCTAGAAGATGCATAGTTGGGAGAATTGGAACTGTCTGGGATCATGAAAATTCCCCTTTAAGTAATAAGTAAGTTCATGCATATGAAGTTGCCTAGACTGATGCATCTATGGATAAGGCAAAAGATATGCTCCTAACAAGCTGTGTCGGATATGTTCACAACTTAACCATTGTTAGGAAAATATGCATGGAGTAAAAAGAACCAAGTATAGTATAATTTACACATTCTTACCAGTTTCACAACGTGTGCCTGTGTATCCAGGGGCACAGACACAAAAGAAGAAGTTGGGTCCATCCAAGCACTGCACTGCATTATTTAAACATGGGTTACTTGCACACTCATCAATATCTGTAAATAAAAAATAAGGAACAAAGTAAATCCATGACCAGCTTGCATATGCAAAATCCACACATACCGTGTCCACCAACAGTGACAATAGTGGAGTTGTTGCATGTCCTATGGTGTGCCCTGGGATGACCCATCAGAGATGCAGCATCGATTCTTCCAAAAACCTGCATTGCTGAAAAAACTTTTCTAGGTTGCACTTTAAATACCAGTGTTGCAAGTAGTGATACTCGCATGACCTTTAAAAGTCTGAGCAGTAACATGGGAAACCGGGGTCAATTATAACAAAAATCACTTTTGTTTAAATTGCTGCCAAACTTTACATGTGTTGTCCCACAGTAACCTTGTTCTGGAAGTAATACTGTTCAGGAAGTTACATACGTACCCCACCCTCTTGATATTAACTTTTGATATTTCCTGTTCTGGGAAAGGAAAAATGTGAACTTCAAAATGGAAGAAAACTGTCACATTTGATCTAGGTACCACAGTCAAATGTAACATCAGCATGGGTCAATTGAAATGATGAAAAATGTTATTGAAATAAAACAAAAATGTAATGAACTGTATAGTAATTTTCTACAGGGTCTCCAAACTCCTAGCAAACAATATCCACTGGCAGTGAAACGAAAGAAGCAACATGGAAAAGTAATCAAATGAAGATAACACTGTTAGGCTAACAAGTTATAGACCCTGTCTGTGGTCAAAATATGCTAAAACCCCACATCTGTTACTGTGTTACAACTGTCCCCACGTAGTATAGGCTGTACAGTTACGGTGTTAACTACAGTAGGTACTTGGGTTCCGCGTAAGACTTAACGACTTTTGCTTGTATCTCCGAAGATACACAACAGGATCACTTACCTCTTACCGTCTATAAATTTCATACAGTTATGCTACTACTCTGAAAGTTTGATGGTTATGCATGATTCCGTTGATGAAATATAACAAATTCAAAACGAACATTTTTTGCGATCCAACAGGTTGTACGGTAACTTGCGTCTAGTTTGTGTGGCAATTTTTGCACTCTTTTTCTGTTTTTATCTTATCAGCCCCATCGCTGGACCAGTTTTAGACGATCAGGTGAAGTTAAGTCCATTTTGTTTCCCCTCCAATAACTGTTTAATCCATCGAGACCACTAAATTGGGAATATTTCTCTTCCAAAACCCTCCTGCTTCTACCCGAGTTCACATAAAAATGAACTGAATTCCGCGTAAGCGTACAGGGCCTATAGTATACTAAAGGGACCGCAATTCGGCAGGGACCGGAATTCGTTCACTCCATACCAGTTGTACAGCATCGCGCATTCGTGAAGGCCGACCGTGACCGAATTCCGGTGCCACCATGCTATAGGGCTAGCGCCGATCTCATCACTTCGCACCATAGAAATAAAAGTAAGGGAGAACGCTGACATAATGTATGTTTAACCGGTGAAGCCACGAAAATTGTGAGGGCGCTTTCTTTGTACGGCAAAAGACCGGTTGATTGGTGTGTCTCCGTACGTGCAGTGTGCATTCTGCTGCAGAAGTTGTAGCTTATTTCATCCGTTTTTCGAAAGATTAGGAGTAATTTTCACAACAGAAATAAGTCATGGTGTCTTAAGTATTTTGTTTTATACTCCTAACTTGAAAACTTGTAGTTTCTTTGCCAATACTTGGGGCAAAAGCAATGACGTGATATTTGTATTACGCGCAGGTGCTCTGTTGCCGTACAACCTGGCCAAATCAATGGCTTCAGTCCAGATCGGCAGACTTCATTCTCCCTTACTTTTATTTCTATGCTTCGCACTAAGATGACGCACGTACGTACTCCGCACGCACCTGTACAGCACCTGCGCGCTGCGTTCATGCACTAATGGAATAGGATATTTAAATTAAGGCCTATTCCATTATTGTAAGGATTATTGAGTATCTTTAACGACAATCCCTTACTCAAAATCCAGATATGGGCCAGATATGAAATTCCATATATGGGCCAGATATGGATTTCATATCTGGCCCATATCTGCTGCAGATATGGGATTTATATCTGGGCCAGATAAAAAAAATTGGGCAGATATAACCCAGATCTACGCCAGAACCAGATCTAAGCCATATATGGCCAGATAAAGTTTTATCTGGATCAAGTCTTTATATGGAACAGATAAAATTTGATCTGGAACAGATGTGGTCCTTATATGAGCAGAATACATTTCCATTTACGGCCCATATCTGCACAAGATATGGAATTTCAATCGGATCAGATAAAAAGTTAGGCAGATGTAACACAGATCTAAACCAGAACCAGATCTAAACCATATACGGCCAGATAAAGTTCTATCTGGATCAAGCCTTGATATGGCACAGATAAAATTGTATCCGGACCATACTGTATCTGCTCTAGTTATGAATCATAGTTAGGACTGATAGTTCACACTCCTCATGGAGACTTTGAACACCAGAAAACAATGTTTAAGTGTTCCATGAATTAGATTTTAATGTAAGTATTAGGTTGAATTGAATTAAGTACATAAATTCAACTTATTTCATAACAGTGAACAGAAAAATGCCTTGAAATTTCCTATTTTATGTAATCACAGTGATATGGGCTTCTTATTTTAAACTTTATTACGTATTTGACTCTAAATTTTGTTTACTGCGTAGTGCATATTTTACGTTCAACTTCCTAAATCATGAAAAATGTAGGTTTAGATACAAGCTCCGCCCAAATATGCAAATCATTTGCCTAAGTTCACTTAGTACACTGCGGTATTAAGAGAAGTGTAGCCACTAAATAACTGCAATGTCTGGGAAGGTAATGCTGTATCCAAAACATGTCTAAGTTTGTAACAAGCATAATCCAGGAATCAAATCAAATAAATAATAAAACAAACTAACAAAATGCTCATTTGCATATCTAGCATATCAAGTTATATCTGGCTTGATATGGCCATATAAAACTTTATTTGCATATCTGGAATTGCATTGTATCAAGTTATATCTCGCTTGATATGGCCATATAAAACTGTATTTACATATCTGGACAGACATTTCTTCAAGTTATATCTGGCTTGATATGGCCATGTAAAACTTTATTTGCATATCTGGAATTGCATTGTATCAAGTTATATCTGGCTTGATATGTCCATATTAAACTTTATTTGAATATCTGGAATTGTATTGTATCAAGTTATATCTGGCTTGATATGGCCATGTAAAACTTTATTTGCTTTCTGGAATTGCATTGTATCAAGTTATATCTGGCTTGATATGGCCATATAAAACTTTATTTGCATATCTGGAATTGCATTGTATCAAGTTATATCTGGCTTGATATGGCCATATAAAACTTTATTTGCATATCTGGCTTGATATGGCCATATAAAACTGTATTTACATATCTGGACAGACATTTCTTCAAGTTATATCTGGCTTGATATGGCCATGTAAAACTTTATTTGCATATCTGGAATTGCATTGTATCAAGTTATATCTGGCTTGATATGTCCATATTCAACTTTATTTGCATATATGGAATTGTATGGTATCAATTTATATCTGGCTTGATATGGCCATATAAAACTTTATTTGCTTTCTGGAATTGCATTGTATCAAGTTATTTTTGGCTTGATATGGGAATATAAAACTTTACTTGCATATCTGGAATTGCATTGTATCAAGTTATATCTGGCTTGATATGGCCATATAAAACTTGAAATAATGTATCAAGGCATCTAAATCTGGCTGTATATCTGGCTTGATATGGCCATATAAAGATTGTATTTAGCCAGATATATCCAGATATAAATCCATATCTGGATTTGGAGTAAGGGATATGTCACTCATTTTAGAGTCAACAATGTAGACAAAGGACTATTTTAACCACCTTTCCACCAATATTATAATTTACTTTTACTTTCTTCCTTATAGTCTACAATTAGGTTACTTTAATTTACCTATTTAGATATGTGCACCTGTTCGGCGCAGTCCATTTTGGCGCGTAGTTTTTGTTAGTTTAATGTTCCAACTTTACAGCTCGTTTCATTTCCCGTACCGTGGAAACAAATATAAACAATAGTAAACTCATAGAGCAGGATATATCCTGCTCTATGAGTAAACTGAACGGTCTTCGATGACGAAGTCGAAAGAGTTGGTGTTCCGATCAAAATGTTAAAGGTAGGCTATAACATTTTGTTTATTATCTAATTAAATTGCTGTAATCATTCATAGGATAATTTTTTTTATTTAATTTTAACTTTTTATTGGAGGGCAGGGTGACCAGTAACTTTAAAGACTTTGCCTAAAAGTAATCATTTGATACCGTGTTAGCATGAGCATGACCTCTGACAGCGCTATGACCTACTTTAGGTGTTACTACTTTTCCTGGGAAAGCCCCTTTCTCTGTACAGGCAGCTTGGCATCGCTAGAACCACTGAGTATATTTAAATCGTTAAAGCATGTATTTTTCTAATTTTGGGGTGTTTCTCTTCCTTTTTAGTCTAGTTCCTCCCTCTTTACTTGAATCCCGTCGTCATGAAATCTGTGCAATTTTAGGAATTGCACCAAAATAAACTCTGCATATTTTCTTCTAGGCTAGTTCTCGTGGGGTATCATTTGGATGGTAAAGAGAGGCTATAGGTAAACGTGATTTAAAAAGGATGAGACTTCCCGTAAAAATTTCCAATCCCTATAGAAAATGAGCTTTGAAAATAAGTAAGCAGTACACTGGGGTAAGATAGGTCAATCACTTAAAGGAAATTGTGATAGTAAAAATGTACAAATAAGTTGAATATTAATAAAAAGAAACTCTGCAGTAATCTTTTTGATGCATCTCACTCACTGTGCAATATTTTGGTAGCCTGGTGCTTGGATTGAACAATCCATACTGAATAATTTTGAGTTTAAGTTGGAAGTATTTTGAGTCAATCTGACTACTACAGAAAAGCAGCAGCTACAAATTACCAAATTTAAGAAAAACTGTCTTAATATTCAAAGTGAATGTCATTTTTTCTATCAAAATTTGGAAAGAAAGCTTCACTAAAGATATTTTGGTCGCATGTTTAGTAACACTAATTTGCAAGATTTTAGTTATGTGAATTTTCTTTTGAGTAGGAGAAAAAAGGAATGAATGCTTATTTGTGATGTTGTTTGAAGAATGTACAATGCAGGTGCGGGCTTACCGTGGGATATAGTTCACAAGACTGCCCTAAGAAGCACTTCATTAAGATTAGGTACAAAGAATGTTATATGGAACATACTTTATTTTTCAGGTTAACAGACAAAAAATTTCACAATAAAAAACAACAAAAATCTCCTTAAAAGTCCAGGAACACAGCAGACAAAGTGTTGGAAAAATGAGGTAAGCCAGAAAGAAGGCATAATATGACCTTCCTGCTAAGCATCTCTGTCAGGGGTGGTGCAACGATTTGTCTGAAAAAGGGGGGATAATCCCAACTGGAGAGAGGGGCAAGCAAGCCATAGATCAATGGGTGACAGGTTTCTGAAAGTACATCATACATAACAAATTTTGGCTTCTGTTTATACAAATTTCAAAACTTGTGGTATTTCTTGGACATATTTAAAGAATCTGGATTTATAGAAGAAAATTTTTAGGGTTCTATTGCGGACACTTATGACATTTTGAGTTTTTATTGTAGAACGTGCCATTCCTGATAGCAAAATCGAGCAGACCTTCTGGGTGACTAATTGTTGTCAGAGTTGCCTATTTCATTGGCTCCTGATGATATTGGAAAATTCCCCCAAAGCGAGGTGGGGGGGGGGGCAAGGGGCCCCTGCTCCCCACTGACGCTACCCCTGATCCCTTTTATGGGACTTCATTTGCAAAACTTTAGCACTTAACACATTTCCCATATCACATTAACACACTCTTTACAATTTTAAATTCAATTAATTTCAAACCACAGATCATCAAAAAGAAAATGGAATGAAGACTGGTGGACCATCCAACAAAAAAGTAAGTGCCCAGAGGAAAAAAACCAGTTAGGAATTTTCAACTGCAGGGTGGTTCCAACTGGACACAGTTGGAAAATTCCCAACCTGGGATTTTGGACCAGTTGGGAAAATTCACAACTGTTTACAATTGGGACCAACTGTTTCCTACCGGGATTAACTGTTTCCAACTGGATGAGCTGGGAACCCATTTTCCAGTTGCCGGACAACAACTGGATCCTTGAAAATTATTACCAAGCATGGGTGGCTTGTAGAAGGGTAATTTGGACGTAATTTTGTGCTTTAAAATGCATTTGGCTTTTTAAGTACGTAGAAACAGGCACCGACAAACCAAAGGACAATCCCAAACCCAAAGAAAAACCCTGACGGATCACGAACACAACGTCAAACAGACCACACATGCCATGCAACAAGGAACAAAGGAGTTTGTTACTACTGAGATTTAGTACTGCCACTGCAGCCAACCCCAAAACAACACTCCAGCCCAACCACCACAAACAACCCCAAAACAAAGTCCCACAAAGACCACACACCCAAATCCACCACACACCCAAAGGCAACACCACGCTCGAGGGCAACACCACGCCCGAGGGCAACACCACGCCCGAAGGCAACAGCACTTAAAAAGCACCGGGGCAAATGCAGGTGCACCTTGACCAAGGGTGCCCCGAAGGCAGTTGTGGCAAAGGGTAACCTCTTTACTCCCACGTTTAAACTTCAAAATTCATTTGAGGCAAAACCAAAACCTCTAGTTTTGTACATGTAGTAAGATTGTAGTAATATTGTAGTAATGTGTGAAGACACATGTATTTACTAATGTAGAGATTTAGATATAGTTTACAAAACAAATACGATAAAAATAATTCATTAAAGTGCTAATTCTGTTATAAACTGTAAAAGTGTGTAAATTGCACATTTTGGGAATAAATTTCAAAAAAGAAACCGTCACAAAACATCCTACAAAAGGTCTGGTCTGATAAAATGCATTTTAGCTCAATTATGCAAATTAGGTAAAACCAGTTGAATATGACCATTTAGAAACAGACCAGTTGGAAACAGTTGTGACCAGTTGAAACCAGTTGGAAATCATTCCAAGTTGAACTTGGTCCGAAATTTTCCAACTGGAAAGAAGTTGGGACCAGATGAGAATTTCCAACTGTTTTTTCCTTCTGGGAAGAAAATAAAATTGAAATATAAAATAAAAAAATATAATAAGAGTATGATCATTAGTTCAACAACTTAACCATTCGAACACACCCCACTCTCGATACCTCCCAGTGGAACCCCTAAGTTAAATATGACAATGAATAAACATTGGCCACAGCCGTTTCCAACTGGTGTCAATATTGTCTTCCACACTTCCAACTGGTCTGTGAATGTACTCTGCAAAATCTGTTGCCAACTGTTTTTGATGGAAATTTAACAATTCCAACTGGAATTAACTGGATTCAATGAAATGCCCAACTTGGAAGAGAATGCCCAGTTGGATAACTAACTAAAAACAGTTACCCCCAGTTGAAAACAGTTAAGCCCAGTTGGTAACAGTTACTATCAGTTAAAATTCCCAACTGGAATCAACTGTTTTTTCTTCTGGGTGGAAAGACATTGATCTGTCTATTCCAACCAGGGCAAACAATTGGAATAATAACAAGAGAAATGAAGTTTGTCAGAAATCTAAAAGCCTGGAAAACCATCTTACAGACAGAAAGACCAAATTAGCTTTATTCAGCAAAAATTATCGCAGAAAGGGTATTGACAAAGACTCTGGTACATTTAATACACCTCAAACTGAAAGAATAAGAACTGCACCAGAAGGATTGTCTGATGGTACATACAACACAATAAGTGAGGCAGCTAGCACCAATGGAGTACACTATGATCAGATTCAACGTAGAGCCACAGGGAATGTAGAATGGTATCGACGAAATGGTCCAGAACCATACCTAACCCTAGGTGAGGAAAGGCATCTTTCACGCTGGGTGGTCATTCTTCCTTGGGTTGGAGAGACTTTCACATTTCCGGGGGAGGGATCGTCCCCCGTCCCACCGGCTACGGGTTTGCCGTCAATCTTACTTCATTGTATCCAAGATCTAGCCAGTCACTCACTACTCTATTAGCACACCCACTTTGGTTCCAAAACTGATGTGATGTCATGTTGTTTTGTTTAGTTGGTATATGTGCATCCTCAATGCGTTTTCTTCATAATTAGCGTTCGGTACTTATAAGCGTTACTCACCCTCAGGAGCGGAAAAGGTTTGCAGAATTGGGGCTCATTCGTAAAGAAGAGTGACGCTATCATCAGGGGGCTGTGACGGCCCCCTGCTCTCATAGATCCATTTCCACATAGCAATTTCAAAGGATTGCGGGGTAGAGTTTTGGTACACATCTTTGTTGTCAATGGCATTTTACTCTGGCAAAAGACGACCAACACCAAAACTCTCGGTATATCCCACAATGCTTTGTAATTGCTATTTGGAAAAAGGTCTACGTGAAAAATACCAAAGGCAGGGGCGTAGCTAGGATGAAGTTATTAGGGAGGCCTAAGGTATCAAATGGGGGTCACGGCATCGATCGCCGTCCTTAATTCTTACACACTTTATTAGGTTACGCACAATATTTGGGCGACTTGGCAGACATCTGGGGACCTAGGCCCCCCAGCCTCCACCATATCTACTCGCCTGACCAATGGTATGTCTTCGCGTGCAGGGTCCGATTGGCTCCCGGAACATTTACAAAAAAGGCCGATGAGATTTTCCTTTCCGATACGATACAGACCAATAAACGCGAGAAAATTTTGACAGCTTTCAACAAGTCTTAATAGCAATACTAAATGATCGATCATTGAAAAGACAATACCCTACCTCTAACGTAGCAGCTTTCACGCCTTCACCGATTTTCCCAACAAACCTATACGTCAATTCCTGCCCCTCCGCATGGCTGCCAAGTCTCAAGCATTGGGCGCGATCGAGACTCACACATTTGAGGTCAATCTCATGCTCTTACGCCAGCATTTGGATTTCTCACGCAAAGCAGAGGATGCGAGGAATAAATAAATAAATTCTGCAAAAGCGTGATCAATCTATTGAAAACAATCGATGACAGTCCAAGCAGTCTTTTCCTACACCTGTCCCCCACCTGTACGTCGGTCCTGTGACCCGCACACGTTATCAGGCAACTGCGTGTAATGTAATTCGTCAGTGTTGGTAATCATATGTATCCGTTCTTTGAACCCATCTCATCAGAATTTCAAATCGCACAACGAAATTTATTTCAGTGAACTAAGGGATTGAATACCTAATACTGCAACAAAGGGTATGTTATCTTCATGTTAAACGAATACTGCACTCTAGTGTGACCTTCCCTCTTTCTGCCCGGAATGTAGTCCCTTCTTCCATTATCTTGATCTCGATGGTTTCCACACAAATCACCCAGATGGCTGTTGACATGTGGCCCTCCTGTGTGTAGATTAGATGTTATACACGGATGCTACTTGACAGAGAGCACTTTAGAAACGGACTTCGTTTCATCTTTAAGGGGTTTTATAATTCAGAACATGGGGTGAACGTGTGATTTTTATTGTGCAGTCAGCTGTCATGTTTACTACTTTTACTGGGTGTGGTAACATGCGTTCCTTTGTATAAGGTGAAAATTGAGCCTCATGGTCCTGTATACTTCTATCCTATTTGCCAGTAACTTATCCCATTAAGCAAGGGACTATTGTTTGAATACATCCGCTCATCTAATTTCTTGTCATCATTTTATAGCAGGTACGATAATGTAATACTAGAACACCCTCCTCTCTCAGCATATCCAATTGCTACCAGAAGAACACCATAGATAACATAACGAAGCTGGCTGGATTGGCATCCAGTTCATTTTGCCTAAATGAAAACAGTTGAATTGGTTGCATCTGTTTTGTAATAATGGGATTATGAATCACTTGTCAGAAAATTAGACACCAAAATTATACCAATTAGTCTTAATGTCGTTTCAGGGGCTGGAAGGGGCTATTTCGGGGGATCTGAGCGGTTCGTTTTACCAAAGTGGTTCGTTTTACCAAAATTTTCTGGTGCGCTCCGCGCCAACAGATGGTGGCGCTCCGCTTAGATAGTCTCCCGGATAAATGTCACTCTACGTGCTCACTCAAACTGACTTGGCAGCCCTGCAAGTATCCGCTTATACAAAACAAAAGCATTACCATGTTTGGCATAATGGAGTAATAGCACATGACCAATGAACAGCTAAAAAGAGAACCATCTCCAGCAAAGGGTGCGATGTTTCATGATTTTGGCAGGCAGAATGTTGATTTCCCTTCACACTTCCATTTAGTAACAAGGCCTACTGAAAAATTTACCAAGATGGAAGGGGTGTGGAACCTCTCTGGGGACATTCTTGGCCTCATGAGGCTTTGGAATATTAACTGAACGGCTGTCCTAAATGACATACGTAATGGTATGATGACTAGTTACAATAGATGTAGGAAAGTTTTCTTCCCTTCATGATCATTCCGAAAACTTCCCCGGTCTAAAATGCCTTCAATACTGATAATTCTCGATTGTTGGCGCATATTTTCAACCCTCTTTTGTAGTCTCAGTTCGCTTGACGGCTGGACTGGAACACCTTGTAGGCCGTATGTGGCTCACGTGTTGCCATTCAGACACCAGGGCCTATATCATAACACATAATAACATTGCATAAAAGACAACGTAAAATTTGATCATTTGTGAATTCCTATACTCTTAGTGTACACTTTTCAATAGCGGGGACTCGGGACTCGGACTCGGAGCTTGTGACACGCTCTCGGTCTCGGACTCGAATGCCAGTGACTCGGTCTCTGACTCTGACTCTGACTCGGACACGAAAGGTGGGGACTCGACTACAGCACTGATGTACAGGTAAAAAAGGAAGGGTCCACCCTGATGTCAACTTTCTGTAGACACGAAATTTCTTTTTTGCTCCTCAGGGGGAAGGGGAAATGCTAACTTGGACAGCAGGGGGATGTTTGAAAAATTGAGCAGTTAATAAAAAGCTGGAGCTTTAAAAGGTAGTACACAAATACACATACAAATGTTATATCGAGTTCTAAAATTAGTGTTTATAAAGTGGAGATAAAATGAGGCCAACAATCGTACTACAAAGTTCGTAAATTATTTTGATTGCCAGATACCAACAAATTGCATCTTGGAAAACCCCCGGACCCCGTTTCATGGCCATTTGACTCACTGATAATCAGTACTGGCTACCCTATTCTGGAATTGCAGAGGCACAGTTGCATCATACTACAAGATTTCATTAAATGTTTACTGTTTGCCTACTAATCTTGATTGTCGCGGGCAGTAGAAAGTTGAGTTTAAAAGCTTTTCAGTTGGATACTTTCTTGAAAACCCTCCCACCCCATCAAGACTTCACTCCTTTGACGATGGCAAGTTTGGGCTTTGCCATCACGTAGTAAACCCCTATGGGTTTGCAATTACCTGGATCCACACAAACAAAGACTGTATTACCATTTATGTTAACATCAGGTTTCCTTTCTTGTCACTCACATTTTAACAGAACGCTCTATAGAGCGTTCTGTTATGGTCATTTATATTTTGTAGACAAGGTGTTTGCTCAACTCTGTTCTGTGCAAGGGGCCATGATCGAGCTAAAAAAGGTCGGAAAGGTCTGATCTTGACTTGCTGAACGTGACTTGTGCTAGTAATATAGGATGAGGCTTGGCCTTGCAAGTATGCGTTGGAATGGTTGCCGTAATCTATGTTATACTTCAGCTATACTTTTCTCCACCCCTGAGTGTATCATAGCCTTCTACTCGCGCCACAATGCAATCGTAAATCCATGAAGGAAAAGCTTGCGTTCTGGTTTTATATAATTTTATGTTAAAAAATCCATGCGACACACAGCTACAAATATTGTCATTCAATCGATGTCGCCAAGTCAAATATGTTCAAGTCAAGTCGCAAGTCATTTTTCGTCAAGTCAAGTCAAGTCGCAAGTCAAGAAAATGTACGACTCGAGTCCAAGTCACAGACTCGAGTCAACAACAGCTATGCGTACTACTATTGACATTGTTTGGCGTGACTTCCAAGGGAACTGGGACGAAAAACTACTGCTTCTGGACGGTTTTGTACAAAATCTTCCGAAGCCGTACTGCCATTAAAACAGGCGCGTAGCTACGGGGGTCTGTTTGCTTAGCCCCCCAGAAATTGTGTGTGTCCTAATAAAAGTTTGTAAGAATGAAGGACGGCGATCAATGCCGCGTGACCCCGCATTTGATACCTAGGCCCCCTACCTACGCCCCAGCATTAAAAGTTAAGGGCAATTTTACATTCCAATATCGCTGTCTGGATTATTCTATTGCACAACAAGGTTGAGTTAAGGAGCAACGCAAACCTTCAAGGTTTCTTCCTGTAATTATGGAAGACACAATTAAGTTTGTCCCTCAGCCGGAGCGGCAATAATTGGAGTAGAGACTCCCATATTAGAGTGAAACGGTCAGTCGCTTACGCAATAAATCACTCCTTTTTTGTAACCTTGAAAAATCTTCCAAAATTATTCCTACCAAAATCGTCCAAAAGGCGTAAAACGAAAATGAAAGACGAAAGAAACGTCGTCCAAAGTCTTCCAAAAACGTTCCATTTTTCACTGGATAATACTTCAGAGGAAAATTCTCCGATGAAATATTAATATATTCAGTAATGTTAAAGATGATCTATACACGAGACTGGTAAATTGTGGTCAGCAAAACGGACTGAGTGCACAATGTGAGATATATTTGCCAAAAAAATTCTGGTTCGCTATACGTGCGAACCCATGCATGGTCGCGCTCCGCTTTGATAGGGAACAGACACGCGTCCCCATCATTATCCAAACGGACCTGCGCCCATGAATAAGTAGGCCTACATTGGTAACGTGCACAGCATGGAGCAAGATGCTGAATTTGGATTTGAAAACTTCGTTTGCAGTACATGTGGTGGCCAAGACACGCTTAGGCTTACTGTATATGGTCAATGAATGCCTGGAGTCCTGGACCAGTGAGGGGTTTAACGTAATCTTATTGAAGGCTTTGCTCGTTCATAAATGCAAAATGCATTCATGATGAACTCACTGTAGAGGAAAATCCGGTTCGATTCCAAAATAGCTTAAGTCTGGACAAGAAAAGACACTCGCCGATTAGCTTTGTGTTTATTCTAGAATTTGAGCAGTTTTTACTTAATTAGCTTACTCAGAAGGGTAACGTGGCGAAATTTTCATTATTTTATCTATTACTACGTTCTGCATCTTGTAACATCCATTCTGCAAAATCCGAGTCTGCAGTCTGCAAAATAGTACATTCGGTATAGACCTTATGCATTAATGTCAGGAGATGCCATTTTGGAGGCAAACAAAAAAGCACACTGCACATACGACATGACTTCTTACGGGCGTATCTGACCGGTACACAAATCAGCTGTCTGCATTTATTGGTGCAAGTTGCAAGATACGCGTCTGCCTCCTTAGAAGGCGCACTTTCAGTTCTGTAACACTATATGCATAAGGTCTATAAATGAAGTGTCTTCTACGCAATATCCCACTCAAAATGGTATGACATAATGTATTACTTTTCATTGATGAGAAAAAAGTTATTTGAAATGGCTCGTCATGTGAATAGGGACCTTGAAAATGAAATTAAAAATCTTCACATGAGGATCAGAAATTTCATTTGCAACGTGCGGAAGGTTTTTGGATCGTGGAAGATCGGAAAATCCTAAGATCAAGCCCTATCAACTATTCTGGCTATTAGGGAGTCAACAACCTTTAGTATGATTCATTACCAGATAAATCGTCATGACTTTTAACTTGACAAAAGCACACACATATGCCAGTTGTCTGAATAAAAGTGTAATAAAAACACAGAAATCGTTTTCGCAAGAAATGGTCACAAGCCACCACAGGCGTACGAGGCGGGGGTGGGGGGGGGGGGGAATGGCCCGATATTTTGTCAAGACCTGAATTTCGGGTAGGGGTCTGAAAAAATTCGGGCGGCCATTTGAGTCTTAAAAAATCTGGCATGTCTTTAATTACACAGAAAACTCCTAAGCGTGCCCGAATTCTTTCAAAAATTTGCCCGAAAAATAAAAAAAGATCATAGTCACGGTGCAATTTTCATGAAAAATGAAAGAAAAAAATTCGCGACACATTCGGGCAGCTTATGAAAAATTATTCTTCAGCTTCACTTCATAGTCTTGCGCAACACTAATGGCCGAATATTCGAATTCTTCCAAAAACTGACAGAAAAATAAAAAGCATCATAGTCACTGTAAAGTTTTCATGATTACAAAATTTCGCGACACATTCGGTCAGCTCATAGAAAAACAATTTTTCCTCAGTCTCACTTCTTTGTCTTGTGCAACACTTTGTCCGAAATGGTAGAATATTCGGGCGAAACTTGTAAAAAAGGTCAGGGATGTTTTCTACAGTGTATTGCCAGATTACACGGACAGACGGGAGGGTTTACAGGTGTATACAGTGCCCAAAATTTTGCCCGACAAAAATCAATCAAAAGCCATGTTTAGTCATATTTCTTAAAGGCACAACCACCAGTAGTCACCAGAAGGCTGAAATTCGGGATGTATTCAGGCAGCCTATGTGATCACCATTGGCGGAGCTAGGGAATTCGGTCAGAGGGATGAGAATTGTCTGTAGGGACACTTCGAAGTAGGCAGATATCCTATGCCTCACTTACGATCTACAATCTTGGACAAAACTGTTGGGACGCTTCGTCATAATATTCTTGAATCTCCGTTCCCAGGTTAACACGAAGCCCCCGCTCCCCCTTCCAATGTTGCGCAGAGAGAACGACTGTATGCCGTGAAAATGGTCAACTTTGTGAAGGGGAGCGGGGGTGTCCCAACGAGTTTTGTCCAAGATTGTCTGAGTTTTAAGTGAGCGATTTACGAGAATAAATTCAATAGAAAAATGGTTAATTTTCCGAGTAGCTGTATTCAGTACACTTTGCCGGAGACTTATAGGCCTGAGGATTTTAGCCAAATGAAAGTATAATTTAAAATAGTTTTAATGTGTTGTTCTGTTTACTTGTTTATACTGATTTATTATTGGTTGGCGAGATCATAATGGATAGACTGTTTCAGGTATTCGCAGGGAATGCCAGGCCAAAATGTTTACATTCTGTAACGATGTCTATGGCAGCCATATGCGTTGCATTTTTAGCAAATTAAAGGGAAGATGATAACTCTTCTTAAGTTGTAAGACGGAAAACAAAACAATTTCTTTCATGGATAGATCGAAGAGTCTCACTGCTATTGCAAACTAGTGGTAAGAAGGCAAGATTTTAATTGAAAGAGCGCCACGATCTACCATGAAATGTTAAAAGCAGAACTGCAAGCCCAGCTTTAATTATAACGATGGTAGATCGTTAATAAGGGCTGGTTTTAGACATATTTGGAAGCAAATTTGATGCCTATGACAACATTTTTTCATGTTACATGAAGCTAATGACGTATCTATTATGCCTTCTTATAGCCGACTCAGTTTCTTTACATTTTACTTTCAAATTTGATCTCAAAACAAATGGTAGACCGTTTGGTTAACTTAGCTTTCACCCATGATCTCGTCAAATTAGCATGTATGGCATATTTTTTGTATAGTTTCAGCTACTCAAATGAAAGTTTCTGCGTTATAAAGGTGGAATGAATATACATTCAAGTATTTTTTTAACTTATTTCTGGTAAATTACTTTAATGTAGAGTAATAGGCAGGATACAACACGTACTTCTGCTGAATGTTCTTTTTATTTGGTACCTGGTCAGACAGTGTGAGCCCAAAATACGTGACTATATTGAAAATAATGTCTTCCTGAACGAGAGAACGCTTTGAACTTATTAAGCTACCTTCCCAATGCTTTTAGCTTCAATAGTATTATATTAACAAGAACTTCAATATGGACTCAGAATATGCTGATTATTCTCTGTTACTGTTCTCTTATACCTAAAGAAAAGACACCTACCCTTTTGCGAATCAACGCAACGCAAAGAAACACTTTCTACCATGGGCCGTGAGCAGTTCTAACTTCTCGAATTTCTCAGAAAATCTTGGACAAAACTGTTGGGACGCTTTGTCATAATATTCTTGAATCTCCGTTCCCAGGTTAACACGAAGCCCCCGCTCCCCCTTCCAAAGTTGCGCAGAGAGAACGACTGTATGCCGTGAAAATGGTCAACTTTGTGAAGGGGAGCGCGGGTGTCCCAACGAGTTTTGTCCAAGATTGTAGGTCATGGCTTTTCAACCTTTTCTTTGAGATTTCCCCACCAAGTAGAAAACTGCTTTTCCATTTCTCGGCCCAAAGTATTTTTATTAAAACATATTTCTATTTTTAAACCCTTCCTTTCACACTCTAGTATGATGGCGATCATTTTAATACACTTAATGGTCATGAGTTTGTGAGGTCCAAATTCAGGATTTTACGCAAAAACGTACTTACTTTGTGAAGATAAAGATTAAATCTGTTAGAATCAAAGGCAAGAAACCTAAAGGGGGCAAAATTTAGGAATTAGTCGCTGTTAGATGTAGGCTACATTTTTTGGCATCTGGAAATCAAGACAAGAACACAAGGAACCATACGTTTTCATGAAATCGTATCTCATTATGTGACGGCTTTGCAGTATTTCCGTGTTACAGATTGAACTTGTACACAAATGGTAGCCTGTAACACGAGACACCCATAGCCAGCCTTTTTGCCCTTTTTGACAAAAACCACAGGTTAATACACACCAGGGATTTCCATGAGTTGACGTTGTAGACAGCCTTTTAGATAGTATTTGCTTCATTATTCACATCCGTATGTACAGGTATAAGCAACTGATGCGATTCACTGTACGTACGGATGTGAATAAAGAAGCAAATACTAAGAAAGTCTCTGTGATTCTGTTGGTGACGCTCTCAAAGTTTAAACCGCAATCTACAACATTCACGAAAGTTTGTGGCCTTAAAAGGAGGGTCTTAGCTCAAATCAAGCTTTGATATATTAGAGGGGTACTCATTCCAAGCAATCTGGTGAAATTTCCATTGAAATCCGATGTGTGGTTCTCCACCCCGGTATAAATTCCAGTTGAACCCAGTTGGATATTTTCAACTAGGTTGAACTGGGTTTTTCAACTAGGTTCAATGTGTGTTTTGGAACATCCTCAACTAGGTTTTCAGTCAACTGGGTTTTGGTCAACTAGGTTTTGGTCAACTGGGTTTGGTTCAACTGGGTTTTGGTCAACTGCATGGGTTTGGTTCAACTAGGTTTTCGTCAACTGGGTTTTGGTCAACTGGGTTTGGTCAACTAGGTTTTGGTCAACTGGGTCTCCAGTCAATTGAGTCTTCAGTCAACTGGGTTTTGTTTTACTGGATTTTCCAACTGGGTTCTTTTTTCAACTGGGCTCAACCAGGTTTTTCATCAACTATAGGCTTCACTGCATTTAAGTTAATATCATAGAAATAAAAGTAAGAGAGAATGACGTCAGCCGATCTGGACTGAAGCCATTGATTTGGCCAGTCTGTACGGCAACAGAGCACCTGCGCGTAATACAAATATCACGTCATTGCTTTTGCCCCAAGTATTGGCAAAGAAACTACAAGTTTTCAAGTTAGGAGTATAAAACAAAATACTTAGGGCACCATGACTTATTTCTGTTGTGAAAATTACTCCAAATCTTTCGAAAAACGCATAAAATAAGCTATGACTTCTGCAGCAGAATGCACACTGCACGTACGGAGAGACATCAATCAACCGGTCTTTTGCCGTACAACGGAAGCGCCCTCACAATTTTCGTGGCTTCACCTGTTAAACATGTATGGATGCATTGTGTTAGCGTTCTCCCTTACTTTTATTTCTATGGTTAATATATATTTATATATCTAAGCCTAGCCTGATCTACTGGGAATTTTGATTGGTAGGTTTTTGAATCACTCTACACATAACAATACTTACAGTACACACAACTTCCAAAATACTAAATTTTTATTCTTCCACTGTATCACTCTCTATAAATGTGCACAGTATCATAGCCGTGTTTTTCATTTCTAACATAAAGTCTGTCATTATTATATATCAAAACAAGCACATGGCTTTTTTAATTGTGCTGTACTTACTACCGTACTTGACAGAACACTTTCAGAGAATCTGTGAATGAACATTTCAGTACCGGTACTTAAACTTCACAAAGATGCATTGAGCAGAATAGTGTCATATGAAGTTCATAGCCACTGTCAACTATAGTCCAAAGCATCCTACATCTAACGAGAACATGCACTGGAAAAGGAGAGAGTTAAATTAATCCAAACCAAAAGTTTGTTGAAAATTCACTTCGATATTAACCAAAAGCTGTTTCACTACACTACAGTATCCAACAAATTTGCTTCTTTACAGTAGGTAGCAGTACTTGAAATGTTACATTAGCTGGATACAGTTTGCAGCACATACAGGATTTTAGGAAGTTGAGGACCCATGTTAATTCATGACTGCTGCATGGGTGCCTCCATCTTTAGTCTGACTGTTGTAAAGCAGGAGCTGGTTACTATAATTAAAACAGCCTCTTGCCCTCCAAGTTTAATAGTACTCTTCATGGCTTCTCAAATGCTGCTCCCAGACAGCTGAGTGTTTGGTAAGTCCAGTTCTTAAAAAGAATGTGGATGGCTACAGTATTTTGGTTTGTTGCGTAACGAGTAACTTTTTGCATCACTTGGTGTGAACTTACTGAGAGCACTGTCTTTTATCATTCAGAATCTTGAGCCAGACAAGTTTCCAGTATATAAAGTACATATACGTATAAATAAGACACGTAACTTCTGCCAGGTCTTTCTTCATAACACATGAGAGTCCACTGGTGTTTGGTGTCAACGAATACTGTACATGGCTTTAGGCCCATAGAGAAACACACCTGTGCAACATACAGTAGCTTGATACTGGCACTTCTTTTAAGTATGGTATACTGTACAGTATATTGCGGACCTATGTTGCAATTCCATTGAGTAACAGCTCATATTACAGTATATACATACTGTTTACTTTCAAAACATTGTAAATTTAGGGTTGCCATTTCGAGTACTGTGGCAGCTCTCTGTTACTTGTAAATAATGTAGAGGATTACATACAGTCTTTAACTCCAATCACAACTCACACTTGAGGGTTCCTTGTAAAAGTTGTTTCAACACATTTAAAAGTTCAGGAGCTGACAACATGTTGGCTTCAGTCTTTGACAAATTTCTTTTTCATTACTTGTCCATCGGGCTAGCTGTTCTCTTAGTCTACAGTACTTGTCCGCATGAATATTTACTTGTCCACTTTTAATATGCCTTGGAACTCCTTTGTGGAAGAGACTTCGCAAGTACACTTGTCCAGCGGGCTATGATACTGAACAATGCACTTCCCCGAGTAAGTTTTTACTTGTCCCGGACTATCGAGCAGGGGAATTGTTGAAGCCTGGTTCTCTTTAAGTCTAACAAAAATTTTGTAGATAGCCTTGCTTGTTTTCCTGCAAAGATTAAGCGACGCTTGAACTCTGGTGTAATTATCATTACAGAAGGCAGAGTGTAGTACCCACTAAGCATCACTTTAACATTAGAGTTGCAAAAAAATGTCCAGTGTGTCCACTACCTCATCTCCTGTTGTAGTGAAATAAGCCAACTGCCTGTACTGTACATCCAAGCTCTGAGTTTATACTACACAGAGTGCCCATCACAATTCCAAAGGTTACGTAGGGTGGTTGATCATGCCATGCTGTACGAGTTCCCTGTAGTGAAGAGAATGATAAATAATCTGAAAACACTAATTGTTTCAATGATGATACTATTATTACAGTAAGATCACTGAACAAGGTGTGTGAGGGTGCTTGGGGTTTAATTTTGTTATGAGGACCTTTATTGAACTGGGGGGAGGAGGCTAGTTTGTCAGGGGCAACTTTGTCAAGGGGTGAGTTTTTAAGGGGTAAATTTGTTAGCCTAGACTTTGCTAGGGGACGTGATTGGTCCCCGAAAATTTCACAAACCCACACACAATTTGTTAAATTTACGATGAAGTTAAAAGTTCATATGCATTGCTCAAAATAGTGGTCACATATGTGCTTCTAGAAGATATTCATTGAGAGCTGTATAGCAAGTGCAGTATAAGAGCATCTGTAGGACAATTGTTGCCATTCACAGGACGCCACAACAAATAGCCTTGATACTCCAAGATTTTTAAAAATATTTTACAATCTTGCAGCAAGCCAGCATTGCATTTAAGTTAGATGTTAGACCGAAAAGGGATAAAATTAGCAAAAGCAAACATATTCATTGCAAAATATTAAGGAGCATGTACTGCTTGATGACATGAAACAAAAAAAAAAATTTAAAAATCCATTTAAAGAAAAAAATCTGATTTAAATTAAAAATATCTGATTTCCTTTCTTTTTTTTAATCAAAAATTGCCATTGCCTACTGTATTTGAAGATGGAAGCAATCCTTAACTGCAATGAGGCTGGTGCTTTCTAAATTGTGTTCATGTATCATACACGGGGACGTGACGTTTTGTATCACATAAGTAATACTGCAACATGGGATGTTTTGGTGGCACAATTGCAGAATACCCCACGAGATTGAAGCTCTTGTTTCTAACGGGCTATGGGGCTACGTATGCAGTCACTCACCTGTAGGCTACAGTAAGTGCTACTGTATCTACTTGTTGTGAGTTTATTAAGACATGGGCAACAATGAGTCTTTCTCAAATTTAACTTACCTGCTATATTCATAATATTGATTTATTCTGACTTTGTATCCCTGTAGCCATTTAAAGGATACTACCTTTTTATTCTTAATCTAGTCTGACTGCGTTTCCTCATAACCTCTTAAAACTGTATCCCGAAATTGCAACTGGGTACCCCCGTAGCCTCTATTAATTATATCCCAAAATTGTATTCCCTTAAAGGGCACACTATACCGTACGGAATTTCACCTAGGATTTAGTATTTTCGATCTAGCCTATCCTCTCTAATACTTAGATATATCTCCTTTTAAAAACAAAAAATAGTTATGTGCAATAATTCATAGTCACTACGTAGCCTGCTGTTTCCCTGGCTTAGCTTTGATATGCGGAGTATTCTGCAATTACTCCGTTTTGTCTTATGTTAAAGGGTACAATAAACGGTATGGAATTTCACTAAGGACTTAGTAATTTTTTTCGATCTAGCCTATCCTTTTTAATACTTAGATATATATTCTTTTCAAAACAAAAAATGGTTATGTGCAATAATTCAAAGCCAGTACGTACAGTAGCCTGCTGTTTCCCCGGCTTACAGTACTTAGCGTTGATATGCGGGGTATTCTGCAATTACACTGTACTCTGTTTTTGGTAAAAGTGGGGATGTTTTGGTAGCCAAAAAGCCGGGATGTTTTGGTAAAGGGTCATTTTGACTGGATACCTTCATTTTAACCCCTCTGCTTTATCCGAAATCAACATACTATAGGCCTACATAGGCCTAGGATAGGATCAGGCTAGAGCCGCTAGGCCTAGACCTAATTCAGTATAGGGCACAACTGAAATTCCTCTCATAGGGACAATTGGTGTTACAGGTATAGGACGAAGACCCCAAAATTCAAGATATTTACTTCAAATTGGAATCATATCAGAAATCCTTACAATGTTCTACCTTTTCACAAAACTTGCAAGATTACACAAAAAAATCACAAAATAACACTACCTAGCTTGAAAATAGGATGATTTTCTGCAACATCGGAACGCTCGGAAGTGTTCGTTAGAAAAAGATAAAATCACCGTGTTAGCCTTGCGCCAGTCGTTTCTTTCTCATCCATATACTGTATTGTGTACATACGTAGTATATTCATGACATAAGAAACGACTAGCGCAAGGCTAACACGTGATT
Source organism: Holothuria leucospilota (assembly GCA_029531755.1). Lineage (NCBI taxonomy): Eukaryota > Metazoa > Echinodermata > Holothuroidea > Aspidochirotida > Holothuriidae > Holothuria > Holothuria leucospilota. Next base: position 101,768 of record JAIZAY010000079.1, on the reverse strand, counting down.
TTATTTCGCAATCATCTTTTCTAACGAACACTTCCGAGCCCTCCGACGTTGCAGAAAATCATCCTATTTTCAAGCTAGGTAGTGTTATTTTGTGATTTTTTTGTATAATCTTGCAAGTTTTGTGAAAAGGTAGAACATATTGTAAGGATTGCCGATTTGATTCCGATTTGAAGTAGATATCTTGAATTTGGGGGTTTTTGTCCTATACCTGTAACACTAATTGTCCCTATGGTTCGAATTTCGGTTGTGCCCTAGGCCCTAGGCCTATACAAGGCTATAGGCCTAGGCCTACCTTGCTCAACATTCCAACGTACCCTGCTAACTAGCTTAAATTTTGAATTTGATGGCCAATGTTATCAATTTTAGGACATTTGCTCAAAATTCACAGTTTTCTCTTCATAAACCATTTATCATAGGGCTACAGACCTGAGAACAGCAGTTGTCACACTGGGTTAACACTAGGCTGTACTACTGTGCACAGTACATATGGCTGTTAAGCTATGTCCTAACGACACAAATGCCTTATAAATATCTAGGCAAACTTCCATCTTTTTGGCTTATAAGGGAGCAGAATACATGGTTTGATAGGAGAATTAAACTTAAAACATGACTTACTATGATTCTGATAGTTCTTCGGTGACACAAAAGTTGAAATTTCCAGGTAATTGAAGAGAAGTGCAAGCACCAACTTTCAAAAAGAGGTAACTGTCGGAAAATGTCACAGTGTCTCCACAAATCAAGTTTCATTTTCCTGATTAACGACACTAACATTTCCTTAACATTTAATACTTCTATTACTTTTTGCAAAGATTTTAAGTCCTAATGTTCAAGTTTTGTCGCATAAAATACATTTTAATTCCAGTTTTGGCAATTTTAATTTGTTGAATAACCCTGTTAGCACCTAAATTTCCATACACTTCAACAATATCAGGAAAATTCCTGCAACATTCAATATTGTTAATACATACATCTGTATCGTGGCATGCACGGACTTCTTATATACATGGACGGAGCATATTGCACTAACGTCCTATGCGTAAGTTGTCGCCACCATGTACGTACACGAGTAGGCTTACCAATATGGCTGCCTGCTATAGTCTTGTGTGTAAAAGTTTGGACTTGCTCAAGTGACTCGGTATCGACAAATTGTGTGAAAAACTTGCAATATTTTCGAAAGAATGCAAGCTCAGGTGAAATTCATCAATTAGAATGGAGGACTGTGATATTGTTCTTCCATTCATACCGATATTTTGTCTGAAATGTTGCAGATTCATCGTCAAATTGGGCAAATGGTAGTAGCCCGGCGGCCATCTTGGTTAGCCTAAATTTGTTCGAACGGTGGCGACCGTATTGATTGCGCAATCCTCTGTCCATGTATTGAAGTCCGCGGTGGCATGCCATCTGAGTCATTAATAGAAAGATATAAAAAGGGTGATCAAACATTGCTGTACTAATTTTCAGTGGCAGAGATGATTGTGAAAAATGGGGGGAGAGAATGGGGGTGAATAGAGCAAAACTAACTGTGTAAAATGTTAAAGTCAATAAAAGCATTTTCCAAAATATTCAGGTATTTTTATTCCCCCAACCCAGGGGATTCCCTGTCCCGTAGCCAGAATTAAAGGCAGTATGCAGTCACCCCAATCAGAGTGAGTGTATCCTGTTACTCTAGTTCATGATTGGCCCATTCTGATCATGTGACAATATTTTTGTTGGTAAATTGTGAAATTCATGGAGAATTTCTCCTTGCTTTACCTATTGTTTGTAATAGTTGTGTTCAAAACATCTTCAGATGTGCTTGTAAAGCAATAAGACGAGATTTGCAAGAATTTGCTGATTTTTCAAAGAAAATTTTGGAGCGATTGCCTTTAAGTAATGTGGGATGGGAGCCAAATGGCTTAATTAAAGAGAGGCGAAAATTTTTCAGGGGTTACCCAAATGTGTAAAAATGTATTAAGTCAATGGCAACCTGGAGACTTTCTAGAGGATGCAAAAAACATTTCAGGGGGTTTCCCCCCTTGTCCCCTTGGCTACCGCGGTCTGGAAATTCCGCCTTTTATGTGGTACCATAGTACTGAGCTTGCGTCAATATCTGAAATGACATAAACAACTAATGGTATACTCAAAGTGATACAAAAGGCCTTGGGGATCAACCCTCTCTTTGCCACTGGCAAAGTTTTAATCCTGTCGATAAGGGCGGGGGCTTATTATGACCAACATACACGGTGCTGCCGAATAGGCCCAAAGTCAAGGAGAGATAGGGGTGTGCACATAAAAGATATATAATTAATATTGCCTTCTTACATCTTAACATACACCTCTCCCCTGAACTCCTGGAAGCTATCAACCCCATGCACCCCCTATACCTGTGCCCCTTGTGCAGAGCTTAAAATGCCTTTACGTAAAAGTAATTTTCTTTACATTTAGCATGTACTAGCACCGTTAGGGAAGGGAATGTCTTTTCTACAGTCAGGCCAAAGCCCAAGAGTGATAGCCCTGTATGAGATCCTTAGGTATACCATATAGACCAGCATACGGGGGCCCATTGAACTTTGCACCCATGATTAAAAAGGGGCCTATATTGGTCAGCCCATATATCCATATGGGATAAAGAAGTTCTACGGCCCACGGGCAACTGATATGATAATTTAAAATATGGGTAAAGTGCAGTACGACTTATGCATGGAGGCTAACCCATATGGCCCCTTATGAGCCTTGAGTGCAAAATTTTATCGCTTCATATGGGTTCACCCATATGGGGCCCATATAGGATTGCCCTTTAAGTGTAATCATTCGTCTAAGTCAGTCCTAGCTGCAGATAAACACAGTGTCTGCATCAAGCAGACCCAATCTGTGGTACCCTGCCAAATACCAGTTGAAGAAATATGTGACTTAAAACTTGAACTGGGTTAAAGTGGGTTGAGTTTGGTTCTCAACTAGGATTCCAACTGGTTTTGAAAACATAGTTGAGAATATTGAACTCCCAGTTAAACCCAGTTCACAACGCAACAAATCCCAGTTCGACACAGTTGAAGGCCATGATCCCTTATTCTCTCTCACTTGGAGCCTAGTTAGACCGAGTTGGTTCCCAGTTTAACCCAGTTAGACCCCAGTTTAACACAGTTGAATCTTAGTTGAGCCCAGTTGGAGTTGCAACTGGGTTCAACTGGAATTTATACCGGGGCAGATATCAGCAGATAAAGTTGTCACATTTTCAACACAAAGTGAACTTGAAGCAACCACATATGATGTCATACCCTCACGTTCATGGGCAGTATTTTGTTTTTCTTTAAATTTTATCACAAATTTTCTCCTCAACAATCGAATGTTATTGCAATGTGATTGCATGAGAGGCATGGGAACATTACAAACTTTACATTTCCCATGAGGAGGTCCTATCCCTATTAATTGCAAGGTCAACACAACAGACTGAATAAACAAAGAAAGCAAAGCATTCCTTATCAATGTGAGGAAGTGATATCAGGGAGCTGCCTACTAATATAACTTCCACTTGCCTTTGGGTCACAAATGTAACTTCTTTTGCGGATATCTCGAGCAATAGAAGTCCGATCTGAATGAAAGTTTCACCAAAATACATAGATTTAGTTCCTATTTCACACACATTGCTTAAACCCTCCTTTTAAAGTATCCCGGATCTATGATGAGCTATAGGTCACACTCTTCAGATGCAAAACAACAGACGCTAACAAATGCTTGTAACGAGTTAGTCGCCATGTTGTCAACAGAGTCCAGACTTGGACTGCTTGAGCGCCCTCAGTACAAAGTTGCCACTATAGCCTACAGCAACAGGCATTTCTGAACTAGGTTTAGGGTTGAAAATTATACCACATTTGTTAATCGATATCACTGTAAGTTGTTTGTTTCATTACGTGTTTTGAGTTTTTACACAAGTTAAGTGTAAGTGTGAAATAAATATACAAGTAAGGTAGGCGTGTGATATAATGTTGTATTAGTATATCAACCAACACACTAATAAAGTACATGATTACTCGGAAAAACAAAGCTTCCTTTAAGTTGTCAACAGGTACCCTTCTTTACCGTGGACAACAAGAACAAATTTTAATATTTAAACAGTAGTTTCTCAACCAGCCATATAAATTACAGAAAAAAAAAATTTAGGCAAAAGGAAATCGTCATAAAAAGTTGTGAAAAGGTCTTTTCTTTCCCATTTATCGGAATTAAATCATCTTCCAAGTTATAGCAAGCATTATGTCTCACTACAACAATATGTTAATAAACACGATATTTACCAATCGTTCCAATAGGTTGAGTGACCGTTGACTACTTTAGAAGTACTGTTGAATAGTAGATAGAATTAAACAATGTAAGCAAGGTTTCCGTTTTGTTTCTGCGTGTAAAGTTTAAAAATATGTTTTACAAATAGCTAGTACCTACTTGTTGTGCTGCTGCCTTAGGAAGCGAGAATTTTCAAAACATCGTGAGATTGTTGTCAAGAAATTAACACGATTTGCCGAGTTTGACATAACGAAGAATTGTTCGAAGAATTGAGATTCCAATAAATCTTTTTCAAGAAAGTGAAAAAAATATTAGCGTGGTTGTCAACTTTCCTTTGGCTTGAAAATGTTCGCTACTATCACAAGAAACTAGACATGCCGTCATAATGGAGCCCTAAGTTAGCTGGGAGAATTATGTGATTTGTAAAATTTTGTCGAAAATTCAAAGATTTTGTCGATTGCCAGCATAATTTTAATTTTGAGTGTTTAGGCTGGGGATAAAAGCAGGATACCCCTGTCTTTAATGTCGCCTTGGTTCGCTCAGCCTCTGTGATGACGTCATCGTCGGTCTCGAATCACATTTAAGGCCGGGCACCCTCACATTTATCCCCTAAATCGCAATTCCTTGTAAACTAGGGGTGGTTCTTCATCATCACGTATGATTTTAGCTCCGACCAGCAATGCAGAAATTGTTTGTTTGATTGTTACAAAGCAAGCATATTCAATATAGCTTTAAGAATATCATAATACGGATAATTTCGGTCATACTCGGTTTCAACATTTCAGTTTTAAAGCCAGGTAGCGAGCGATATTGTCGATCCGTTTTCCTTTGGTGTACAACATTCTGTTTTTATTTATTCACTAACCTAACTGGTTCTGTCTGATCCAGAGTTTCGAAAGAAGGCAGCTAGTTGGTTGTTCTCCCACATATCTTAGACCAGCAGTTAATTGAGTGAACGCGGTGGGCGCCGTTATTCCTGATTTTTAATTTTGTGGCCTTTGCCACCACACTAGCACTCATGCGTGATACATTTCAATACCGAAGTTGTCATGCATTCATTTGTGTTTTCGAGGTCAATTTTTAAAGATGTGGTGCATTATGGAAACCACATTTTTCCTTACAGACGACGACCTACAACACACATTGATATTTAACAATTCGATTTCCCGTAATCTATAAAAGGCATTTCAGATGCCAAGTTTGTCTCATACCAGCAATCCATTTTTGATAGACGCAGAGTTGTAGCCTACTTTTCGTCTAAGGACAGTGCGATTGATACAACCCAATGCCAAGTAAAACAATATGTTTCCCTCCGGAATTTTTCAGAAAAGGAGGATGCGGCTCCTTTTTTTCGCACGTGTTAAAACTGCCTGGAAAAGAAGACAAAAATATTGCATGCACAACTGTAAGTGAGTACATTAATCAAATTAAACTTGTCTTGTAGTTATCAAATCACATTTGTGCGCTGCTCGTTGAAGTTTCGGTAAAAGCAGACTGTAGTCGCGGTGTCCAGTCGTTCCTTTTTATGTATCAATAAGGAATATTGCTGCAATTTGTGGCAAAGTCCAGAAGGTGCTGAAATAAAACGTGATTTTCGCTGTTCAAAAATAAAAAAGAGGATGTGGCAACAGAAAACGATGCTGGCGGGGAAGGGAAACATGTCATTTATTTCAACTTGGCCTAAGCCATTTGGGATATGAACTTTTCATCCCACTCTGGCAACCTACGCAAAGTCGCCTACGAACTTAAGTGACAAACTTGGGCTTAAGAGTGTATTTCTCTGCAAGCTAGGGTGTTTATTGGAATTCCCAAATTTCTGTTCTCAGCCTTTTTAGGGTTTTGTTACCAAAACTTCTTACCCTATGTTTCAACTTATGATGTCTACATTTCTGCTGAGATAGTATCACTGCACATTCCACAATGTGGAAAGACGTCACGCCCATGCCCAGGACGCAGATAATCATCAAATACAAGAACTATTCGCGCCCCCTCCTCCACCCTTTCTTCCAAAATCCTGCGTACGTTAGCACTTCGCCTGCTAAGAAATAAGAACAGTCACGGATTAAGTGTTATTCTAGAAGTGATAGTGATTTCTTACAACAAAAAAATGAACAGATAAGAAGAATTTTATTACACCCGACCTCCCCTTTGTGAGGTCTGGTGAGGGTAGTGAGGAACTTTGTCCAGTTGACTACACAGCAGATAAGCTATTGACATACCCTCTCATTGCACAGTTAAAGCTTTTGTGTAGGGTATGCATAGGAAGTCTTTATTTACAGAAAAAAGACTGATATGTCAACAGGAATCTATCAACTATGTAGGCAGGGACCAAATTAAATTGGATGAGGTAACATGTACGCAGTTTATGGTTTCAAAAATAGGGTCTAGATATCTAAGCCGATGAGTGCGTAATGTAAAGGCATGACATGCTGAATTAAAGACGCTTAAATGGTGATCTTTGAACCTCCCATGTGTATTTCCTACATGTGGTATATCTTATTACCAACCCCACAGGCTTCATTTCCCAAACAGATCCCTTGGAAATTATGATCTTTCTGTTCACTGAGCATAAAGAACTATTACCAAATGATCAAAGAACATTTTCTTCTTCTTGATCTAAATGGTTGTTATAGTACTTTGGATACACCTATACTGTCGTTACTTTGTGTCCCGTGGCTCTATGTAGCAGAGATTGCAGATATTCCAGTGAATGGCGTAATTCTGGTGTTGTCAATCACTTACTCCAAGGTAAGGTTGTGTCTTCTTTGAGGTAACAGATGCAACCAAGCGAGATACAGTGATGAAAACGGTTTTAACGCAAACTTTTCATCATGACTTGGCATAGTTCTTTATGTTCCCTTTAACCTTAACATAAAATTTCTACGGCACTTACCAGTTTCACAATTAGTCCCCCCCCCCCCTTTAGTTAGCCCTTTATGTGCTATAGGCCTCAGCTTTTTGTAGTTTTCATTCTTTAGGAGCACCAGCCTGCTAAATCCCCTCAAAATCATCCAGCTATAACTGCTTTTACTGCAAGCTACATATTGCTCAAATGGAAGTAAGCTGGAGGAGGTTGATGAGGGCACCAACTGTACGAGAAGCATACAATTGCTGGAGACACATTCTCATTATACATCCTACTATGCACCTACCCCATGGAATGCTAAAAAGCACCCGACTGCCCTTCTTTTCTTCCTTTACATGAGTTAATTCTTTCCACCCTCTAAAGGCAACAACAGTTTCTCCAATCACCTTCAATTAAATAACCCTAAAAAAATCTCTTCAAAGCCAGAAAAAATAAAAAAGGAAGTTCCATTTGGCACTATATCCTACTGGAGTTAGTTAGATGTGATTTAAAGACGCGCCAACACGAATGTGTTATAGAGTGTCAACTAGATAAATACGGTCCAAGTTCGGTTTCAAATATTGTTCAAATCCAGCGAAAGTCCTCCCCCTTTAGTCGCCTCTTACGACAGGCGGGGAATATCGTGGGCCTATTCTACAACCCCCAGCCAACAGGGGATTATATTCTACTGGAAGAAAGATATGTGGCCTTATTTAATCAACGGAGCCACTGACTGGATCTGGACCTCAGCTCTTTCAATATTGGCCTCACTGAGTGACAAGCTGAGCACGTTTAAACAACAAACATTCAAACACCAGCATAAGTTTTGGTTAACATTCCATTTTCAAGTTACGATGGTTATCCCCTATGTCCAAATGGTTGTACAGTGATCGTTGATCATATGCCAGCCTTGCATGGTAATACGCTCTACTGCATTGTTCATACTTTTACCATGAAGCTATTATGGACAAAATTTACTGTAGATTTAGATGAGGTCTTACGGCTCAGTTTCTAACCAATTATTTTAAGTCGGGCCCGCCACGGCCTTTTTTCCAGTTGTGGCTTACTGGCTTGTCTTCCCTACTCCATTGCTTATGCTGAGTACCAAGCACAACGGCAGTAGGTTCCATTTTTAAAGTCTTTGGTATGACCCGGCTGCAAGTCTGCAAGTCGGATGCTCTAACCACTTGACCGTGCAGTCGGATGTAAGATCATCACAAGCAGTACAAGCGGTTAGCTGAGGTCTATACAGGGTATATACTTCATGAAAGGCTACCTCAGAATTAGGTGAATCTTACGGATATTGCATGCTGTTATACTAAATTTGCCCAATAATTTGCCACTACTGGAAGTATACACTCAGTGTATCTTTTCTGCCAGCCAGATCACCTGCTTTTATGAACTCATGTGAGTAAATATTGAAGACCTGTAATTTGGCTGTGTATTATACAAGAAGGTGAATTGGAATTTAGTACTGAGGACATTTTTCTGTTGAAAAGCTGTAAATTGCTATAGTTACTTGATATCTGGAGTACACAAGCTGAAGTGATTGGTAAAGGTAATTAATTGACTACTCTTTCAGCGTACAGTAATAGGGCTTAATTTTTGAAATATTATTAGGGAAAGTTTACTACAATACACGCATTTTAATATGCGTTTTTAACCTGAAGTGCATATTGTGACAGTTTGACGTGCGTTTTAGGCGGCATTTTTTCGTACGTTTTGTTTCATTTCTCGCCCGTAGAACGCTCTCCCCACGTTTTAACGTGTGAAACAAGGGGTTAAATTTTGTGTAAGGTAAAAATATTACTTTCAGATGATCAGCTGCTACTTATAGTGAGAATATTGATCATTCGCCATTGTAGAAAAACGTCTTTTGGCAATCACCCTAGCATTGGTTAATCATTCATTGATACTAGATCCGTGGTGATATGTTCGTTGGGCCTCTGTTTGCCGTTGGTGCCATAGTCAAGAAATGATCAAACGCTGTCCAGCGTTGATGCCAATGTTGGTGCACTGCTGGTTCGCGAGAGGCGATATTACTGCAGTAAGTAACTTCGGCTCGATGGTGAAACCGCGGGAGGACCACTTGTGGTTTATTTATAGAACCATTTGCATTGGTAGTCCTCCACCGATACTACCAGTACAAGGTCGATGGGCCCGCTGTCCAGCCACTGTTTAACCACCGTTTGTCGACCACAGGACCGACGTCAATGATGCTGATGGACCGCCAGAGGTCCGACGGAGAAATCATGGTTGGCCTATCAGCGGTTGCCGTCGAAGAACTGCCGGCGATGCCGACAGTGGCCCACTGTCGACCCGACTTGATGGACCGTCAGAGGCCCGACACACGAATCACCGGTGGTCATCAGCGGTTGCCGATGTAGGACCACCTTCGGAAATGCCCACAGTGGCCCGCTGTCGGACCGACATCAGCTTGCTCTCTGGGAAAGTAGAAGCAAATCCTCTTAACAAATTAAACAATAACCATGGATGAGTTGTTTGACCAGCCTTTAACAAAAGGTACCCATTGTATTTTTATAATCTCTTGTCAGTGCTTCCTTAAGTTGACCATTGTTTGCTAAGCACACTGGACAGCCCAATTGTGTAATGAGATTATCTTGTACTTGAGTGGTTTTGACATTTTGACCCGACCACTGCCATACAAATGCAGGGATGCAACATGCTGCAAGAGCTTCTGGGAGGGAAAAACGGTATGGTCCGCAAAATTTGGTCGGCTCGTCGAAGGGCGCTGTCATCCACTTCGGCGGTTCAACAGCGGTCCGCCGATTGGCGTGACACTAATTGGTTATAAACATTTACCCATCATGTAATGTTGTGTCCAGCCAGAGGACCTCCGATGGCCCTCCGTCGGCCCTCTAGAGACTGGTCAAGTATTCATTGCCGATCATGAGCCGTCAATGGCCACCGGTGGACTGCCGGAGATTGCTGACTGGGAACCTGAAGCTAATTCCAAAACTAATTACCACACGGAAGGGACACCAGGCCATCAGACAGGTCTTGAAACATTGCGAGCAAAACTATCTTGAACAGCTTTGTCAGAGTTAAAATGTGCACTCTATCTTGTGTATACCAGTTATTTTATATTCCTGTTGTGCACAAAATATGTTAAGCAATAAAACTGCTAAAGTTGAATGTAACTACAAGAAAATGCATCGAGTCGAATTCCTGCATGCAGAGAGGCAGCAAAAAGAAATCGCATTGATGTGAAGAGGTTGTGCATGAAGAAGGGTCATTACCTGATTGCATCTTCAGAAAAACGATTTTACGGCCCCAACAATTGAAAGAAAATTAATTCACGGAATGTGGAAGCAAAAATAATGTCAACCTCACAAGAAACAACATACTACTTAATAGTCTATAATATATTCGAGAAGCTGATTTTGTGTGTAGTAAACGAGCAGGATAAGAGTGGTAGTGTTTTGACCATAGTGGATTAAAAGAAAAACAGCAAATCTTCTTTTCTCTTCACACAGCCTCAAAAGAAAGTTAGGTTATTTAACTGGACCCTTTTTAATAACTTTGGCCAATTGAAGAAAAAAACAATTACTTTTCTTCCAATTCTTTAACGAAGTAAAAACGAAGCATTGCTTATTATAAAAACAAGCAATACACCTCTTTTGGTTGAAGCTTAAGCCCGGGTCACACTGCCACGACGGCTACCACCCACCGCGTCGACTGTGGTCGTGGCAGTGTGTCCGGTTCCACGACTAGAGTACCGTTATGTCGCACGCCGTCGGCCCGATTGAACATGCTCAATCGTAGTTGGATGCAGTTGATGCACCAGAATGTCTACGATTTATGAGACTTATCTAGCACGGAGAGTCGGAGGTAGTCAAGGCAGTGTGACCCGGGCTTAATAAGAAATATGATTTGTATAACAAAGCACCTAAATATACACAGGAATGGTAGCTTTTCCTTGAACCTATCAATGAGCGATATTTTTGAACTGCTGAAAAACAGAAAGCGAGACACTTACAATAGGAATGAGGAATAATTTATGTACTACTAAAATGTAAGGCATGCCCAAGCGAAAGAATATGAAGTTTACTCAAGAGAAATTGTTCTACCATGAGATTAAAAGTAAAACGAGCGACTAAAGTAGCAATGTGAAATTGATTAGATGTTACTAAAGATGAAACATTCACATGCAAAAGAAAATGTTTTACTAAACAATTTTCTAGAAGTAAATAGTACTACCAACTGCAGATAGTACCATGGCATATAGCAATATACAGGCACTAGTTAGGAAAGCTGCTGATCCTAGAGTACTTTATATCATGAATATTTATTCCAATTTTACATATTTCACAGAGTTCACCAGAAAAGTCTTGCGGACATATATACACGAGAAATTATCTAAACCGTCTATGCATGTTGCATTGTTCAGACAGGGTACACTGTAACATTCATCGATTTCTTTGGGAAGAATAAAGATTATGCATTCATGTTTTAGGTGACAAAGTACAGCTCACAAAATATCTCCTACAGCTGTAGTTCAAACTATAAAAAGGAGAGAACCATATGGTTACTCTTCAACTTTCAGGCATTACAAATAATGTGCAATCCAAAACAGATTTTGTGCATATTATTAACAAGATAGTTTGTTACATTTGAAGGCAAATTTTAAACCATTGTAAAACATTAGTCAGAAAACAAGCTTTTAAACAAACACTCCCTTAAACGTTTATCACCAAAACCTTTAAAGAAACAGGGAAGCTGGGCAATATTATTAAATTTTATAGACTTCAATGTTGAAGATGTGCTTTTTGGGTTCATTCTTACGTGAAAGATAAAAATGATGAATTTGCAGGCGACCCAATATTTAAGGTGCATTTACATAAAAACTTCAAACATTAATGTTGGGGTTTTGCATTGTAACTATTATTAGTATGATTAAGATTGCAATGGGCATGCATCGTTTAATACTTGACAGCAGGGGTGGTGCTAGGATTTGCCCGACAGGGGGCGAAACTCCCCAACAACCTCATGCCCCGACAAAGGCAATGAGTTGCTTAAAGGACGACAAACGTAAATTTCGGAAAAAACTGACCTTCTTTTGCAAACAATTGAAATTTTGGGGTGTTATTGAAAAAAAATTGCAAAATGTGGGTGTTTTCTCAAGAAAAAGTGAAAATTTAGGGACTTCATTAAAGAATCTGCTCTTCATGTGAGCAAAATCAAGCAAATTGTCAGGGCGACTGAAGATCGTTGGGATTACATATTATATCTCGTATGGATTAAGTTCCTCCGCTGGCGACACCCCTGGTTGAAGTTTTTAACGTAAAGGAGTTGAACTGTGCTTGGAGTATGATAAATTGTGAGTGACATGTTGATTGCAGGATTTTCTACAGATAAAATAAAAAAATTGTATTTTATGCATTATACTGCTTCCATTCATATCAAAAATGAAGAAAGAATAGGTGCTGCTATCGAGAAAATTTGTCAGAGACTGCAGATCTGACACAGCCAACCAACAAATGTTGCATCATTTTATCGGCAGTAATCATTTTCCTTCTCAAAATTCATGAAAAGGACACTACAAGGTATGAATGCAAAAAGGACAAAAGTCGAAAGTTTATCGACTCAAATTTTCAGGAAAGCTTCGAATTCATTTTAAGCTTTACAAGTGTGATGCTTCAGAAGCATCCTTTCTGTTTGAAAAGACGTGATAAAACCGACTATTGCTGGACAAACCCTATGACAGAATTATTATCATGCTGAATTGAATTACATAAATGTGGTGATTTTCCATCCTACACTAATCTATATTGTCTAAGGTCAGTATATCATTTAAACAACTTCATTGGCTTTAGTTTTCCAGAACAATGCCCCCTGGAAATTAGGTGATCTTATGTTTATAATGCATAAGAAAAAAATTAGCACATGCTCATCTAAGAACGTTCTCTTCAGAAGTACTGAATCCTTTCTTATTGGTTTATGTTACAGTTCTTCTGTTACAGCTATAGCCTTGTTCTTTCTGTTCGGTTGTTCTGTTAAGCAGAAATTACACAACTAATGTTAGAACACAAAAAAAATTCTTAATGAAGCTACCTGGGTATCAGACATGTTGACAACACCCATGTACTTGAAAAAATACGTTTTCCGAAGGATTTTGTAATTTTGTGTACTTTTTTCTTCGAGCCATCCGTGTGTAATTTTATAAACACTTTTATACCATCACATATGTTCATGTTAAACTTACTTCCAGTAAATCATTCACTGTCTTTGTGTGAAAATGCCAGACTTGCTTAAACAAAACATTTAAATCTTAAGGAAGCTGCAGTGTCTTCCCACATACAAAGCCTGCAAATTTAGTTCTTCTAATTGACTTATTGAAGATCAAATTTAGATGTAAGGTCTTCATCTTAATTACCCAGAATCCAAACAAAGTGGCCCTTTCTGCATTATTTTTGTCATTCTTGTCAATCGATGAAAGAAATATGCTAATGTGCTGTTAGTCAGTGTTCATTGTGAGAGAAAACTACCAACAATGTGGATATATGGTCAGTATAAATCGATGCCAACATTACCTGAAACCTATTTGCTTGAAACAAAGAAATGAAAAAAGAGGTTTCAAATACAATGGCGTACTGACCTGTTTCACAATTTTCTCCAGTAAAGCCTGGTGGGCAGGTGCAGGTATACATTCCAATCTCATCATTACAGGTTGCTCCATTCATGCATGGGTTTGACATACATTCATTAATATCTAAGGAAAAAGAGGAGAAACTGATTGGTTACTTAGATTCCAGGACGGCATGCTTTATTTTTAGTACTCAGATTCATGCCAAACTTTAATTTATATGCAACTTAAAAAAAAAACAGCATTTTACATCTGGACTAGACCATATTATTGTAGGGTAAATTAGTAATACATGTGGTTAAAAATATTTCTTACAACCGTGAACTGCTACTTGTTCATGACACACTGCGTGCATGCATTCACTAAGACTAATATGTTTTAACAATACATTCTAGGAAAACTATGAAAAAAAAACAATCCAAAAGTAAATGATGTGAGCATACGGAACCCATAAACTTTATGAAGCTCCTTTGGTTAATGGGCTAACAACTTTGCTAGATAGTAATTACGGGTAATTAGGAAACATGTAAATATGGAGTTAATAGAAGCAAAACGGATACTGGATGACTAACAAAGTGTTTTGATGGAACTAAATGGGGATATACTCAAGCTACTGAACTCTTAACCTCAAAAAGGACAAACACATGTTCCCAAAGAGACCTACCAGTTTCGCAAAAGTCCCCAGTGTACCCTGTAGCACACATGCAAATGACAGCATTGATCAAGCTGATACAGGTAGCGTCGTTCAAACAAGGCGCGCTTTGGCAGTTATCGATTACTAGACAAAAGGACAAAGAAATGTAAGAAAATTTGTCTTGCAGTTTACTGTACCTCATGGTTAGCTAGAGTGAATAAAATCAGCCAAGTGTCCATTTTAATTTATTCCATCCTCTTTAATTCCACACTGCTTAATACCGACCACATCGACATTTACTTTACAGAATATAGAATTAGATACTACAGGACATCAGAATTTTTGCTTCTTTTGAAGTCAAACAAGCACAATTTCCTATGAGTTGTACAAAAGTAAATACTCCATCAGAGAACTCTTGCTCATGTTAGCTATAGGTATGCAGGTCAGCTGATAGTAAGTAATACGGTGTATCAAAGAAGGACAAGAAAATTACTTTAAAAGACAAGTACATGTCTTTCAGTCTTTGTAGATGCTAAGTATATGTACTTGTTCCATGTGTCAATGCAGTTACAAGATTTCTGTATTGGAGGTATAGCATGTTTCAGTGCACCTACAAGATTCTGTATGGAAGGTATAGCATATCAGCATGACATTTAGAAATTAAGCAGTCAGCAAGACGATGCACAATTAGAGGCCATGAAATGTTGAAAAAGTGGTAGCTTTGAGGGGAAATATATCTTTAGGGGGTAAGATATACTAAAATGTATTACAGCAATAGTAATTTTTAATTTTCTAGGGGACGAAAATTTTTCCGGAAGCCGCCCCATGCCCTCACCTTGGCTGAAGGTTTGCATTAACTTATGCATTTTAATGACCACTTACTGTCTGCGCATTCTGTACCCGTAAAACCAGGTGCACACATACAGCTGTAGCCGTTTACCTGGTCCATACAAGTAGCAAAGTTAAGACATGGGATACTTGCACACTCATAAGTGTCTGAAAAGAACAACACAATAAAATAGTTATAACAACAATGGTATGTTCAAATTGTATATTTGAAATGTGCAGGTGTTCACTCTTTGAATGATCAAGACACTTTACAAAGTCTTTCACACACATTCTTACTGTGATTTTGAGATGCTTGTTTTATTGTCTGTGCAAGGAGCTAAGCAAACAATGGTTTAGCTCATGAGCTCATATTGCTATTACTATTCATTGGATTAGGTACCCACTAGAAAGCAAGTTTATGTATTTTTTGTTTATAATAGGTTTGGTAAGGGTTTTCCTTGAGCACCCAGATACCATAACCCGGTTTCCTTGATGTGAAGCAGAAGAGTGTGAAACACTCCACTAGGATGTTCCATCCCTAGATAACCCCCTAGACAAAGTTAGCACCCAATATTAGCTAGATGAAGCAGCCAGCGGAATGAAGTGTCTTGCTCAATAAAACAAAACACCAATCCGAGGATTCGAGCTCACAACCTGTTCATTGAGAGTCACAGACGCTACCACTAAGCTACTCTGTCGTGTCACTGGTAAAATAAAATTATCTCCATTGATGGACAAGAACATACCCATAAAAATATCCATTCTAATTTGGCATGTATGAGTTTTTGAATTCAACAGGGGATATGCAGGTATCTAATCTACAGTCACCTAACCCCATCATACTTATTAATGAATAGGCCCTAAAATGGTGACAAAACAAGCGGGACCAAGTCTAGTTTACTTTTGCAATGTTACTCCAAGTTATTAATTTAATTTTCAAACCCCACCAGTCTGTTGTCTAGGAGGGGTAGGCATGTATTATGCTACCAAAAGCAAATATTAGGATCTCTACAATGGATTTTTCTGAAAGATATTTATGTAAATCATATTTGTCATCTCACTGCTTCAAATGAACTCTGCACCCATAAGCACACCTAGAAAGTTAACAGCTGACCACTTACAGGGAAGCCAAGTCATCACTTACTGTATTTATATTTGTTGTGCTGATGAAACATTAAAGATGCACTTAAGCATATGGATGACCATGCCCCAAAGTGGTAGATTAAGTACTTACTTATTTCACATGTGTCTCCCTCAAAGCCGGGCTCACAGATGCAAATGAAGTCATCTATCCCATCAATGCAAGTTGCATTATTCAAACATGGTTGTGGATCACAGTCATCTGTGTCTATAGGTAATACATTATAGAATACAATTGAAAATACAAGTTAAAAAATAGCACAAACAATTTTACAACTATGTAGTGATAATGTGATATTTTCTCTCAGTAGAAAAGTTCCACGAGGATAGAATTCATTTTCACTGACAGTCTCTTCACGTATTCCTTCAAAATTCCCTTTAATAGGTAACGCAAATAGACCTTATGCATTGTCGTCACACGGAGGTCATTTTGGAGAGCTATTAATGAGCACACTGTACGTATGACATAGACTTTGCACGCCCGTAACAGACGTACAAGCCTTATCAGACCGGTACACAAATCAGCTGTCTGCATTCGTGTTGTTCGCGCTGACCTCAGCCTGTGTTCTGTGACGTCATATGCATAAGCGCTTAAATGAACTATGACACACTGAATAGTAATACCTTCAACCACATAAAATCACCGGAACTCCCATTTTGGATGACTGAAAGATACCTTAATTCTCTCAACTACACATCATGAATTATCCGGAATTCCATTGTGATCGAAATCAATTAGCAAAGTCATTAAAAGGTTGCCATAGCATAAGGAAATAGAGCTCATTTTGTCTAAAGTGGTACCATCAACAACTTGACCATTAAAAGAAATTTGCTTTGACACACTGAAAGGCCTCATCATAGTAATACCTTCAACCACATAAAATAACCGGAACTCCCATTTTGGATGACTGAAAGATCCCATAATTCTCTCAACTACACGTCATGAATTATCCTGAATTCCATTGTGATCGAAATCAATTAGCAAAATCATTAAAAGGTTGCTATAGCATAAGGAAATAGAGCTCATTTTGTCTAAAGTGGTACCATCTACAACTTGACCGTTAAAAGAAATTTGCTTTATTAGGTGCAATCTGTACCAATTAAAAATTTTAGTGATATTTGGATGCCGGGTGTAATGTGTACTAGATGACTTGGGTCTTCATCCATCTTATAGCCGCAAGAGACTGTTGCGCCAAGGAGCTAACCAACAAAAGTAAGAAGTCACTGTTTAAGAGCTGCTAATCGTGTACATACTCCTTAGAAAAAACTGTTTCATGTGTGGATTATATATGGAATGTGAATTAGACTATTGTTATACATTTCACTGCAGAAGTGCTCTACAATTATTTGAACGAGGTATCGACAAACCAGCATTTACTGCTGTGGAACAAGACATAAAACCCACAAATCTGAAAACTGAAACAAAAACTTACAACTTTTGAAAACCTTCGTGACAAATGAAAGCAGAAAGTTGATTTACCTTTCTCAGTTTTGAATAATGAATGACAAGAGGTTTGTTATAAACATTATTTAGGGGGTGTATTTGGGAGGTGGAGTGAATAGCACGGGCCAGAATGAAAGGGATGTAAATATTTGATTATTCGTATAAATCCAAAAGTTAGTAAATTCTTCTAAAGTAAAAGGGGACATTCAAGTGGATATGGATCAAAAGTAAATGTGAGTTTTTTAGGACTTACTTTCAACCTTAATTGCTTAAATTTGCAAGGAAAAGTAATAGAGAGATGGAAGCATGACCTGAATAAAATCTCACAGCTATTTATACATCGTTTAACTAACACACTGTTCATTTCATACTCCTGAACATTTATCAGTTATGATAAGCTTTAAAGTTACGAAGTACTAAATTAATTGAATAATAGTACGGACTGTGTTTCTGGGAGGGGCAGTGTGTAGGTTCTCGTCGTTACACACCAATATGGAGTTTTAGTTCTTTGCTAGATCTGAACCAATGGAAGGAAATTTGCTGGATGTTTACTATGAAGTTTGTATGTCATATGTTCTGTCGTATGTTCATTTGGAAGTTATGTTGACAAACACATTCTAATGACCACTGGTTGGTATGAAAGGAACACATTTGGACCATGGTGTGTGTAAGAGCCAATGTTAAGTACAGTTTTACGTTTTCCCCTCATTGTCAACAAGATAAAGGAGAAATGAAGCTTTGTTCAGGTACTACCACATGTTATCTCATAAGGGTACAATAATAATATAAACATACCTCTGAAAGTGTACCTAAAGTCTAAAATTTCAAACATATATTTTACAAAGCTTGAAAAATGCATCCAGATGGTCCAACTTCCATCTTCAGAGGATACTCCTGGGCTGAGAGATAAAATGTTGAAGCTTATTCACTCAATTTGAAATAGTAGATTGCGCAATAATTTGTGATGTCATTCTTGTACTACTCAAATTACAGTCTGTTTTTGATTTTTGGAAAGCCATTGCAGATTGTGCCAAAATGTGATCACTGTCTCACTGTTATAGGGTGACTTGACAATAAAAGGCCTCTCCCTACAACATGCTAAGCAAGGGAATGGTTAATGTTTCAAGGTCATATAAACATTTTAATTTCATTCGGAAACAAAAGTAGGTAATGTGAGTCATCGCAAATTATTGCGCAATCGACTTTCCCAAATTAAGTGAATAAATTTCAACATTTTATATCTCAGCAACGGAATAAGTTACGAAGATGGGATTTAGATGAATGCAATTCATTTTCCAATCTCTAAAATATATATTCTTGTAATTCTAAACTTTAGGTCCACTTTAAGAGTTATGTTAACCTCTCTCAAACCAAATATATAAGCAATGATGTTGTACAATTTTTTTGTAAGACAAAACATTTATCTTTCTGCTGATGTAAATAGGACATAAATTGGTTAAAATGGACCCAACTTTTAACAAGAGCCCAATATTGAAAAATAGCTACTACAAAAGGGTTTCTTGTACGACTGCTAGTCTGTATGAACAAAAGGCAATGAACAGATGAATGAAAATGGAGCTTTCCAGTATTAGCTTTAAACATGACCATAGGTATTGCTCATTTTTTAGGTTACTTTGACAAATTCGGGATCAAGTTTCTTGGATGTTTAAAAGTGTCAAGATTTGAAAGTCGAATGTTTTGAGGTTAAACAAGTGTAAACATAAAGTGAAATGGTAAGTATATTTTGCTAACTAAGAGAAGAGTGGTAAAGTAAATTAAAGCAATGAAGAATATATATACAGTGAGAAAAGATGAGTCGAAAGAACCTAAATAGGTTTTTTTTGGCAAAAATTGACCGAAATTGACCGAAAATTTTTGAATTTTTATACTTGAAATATCTCTAAATTCCCTATACCTGGCATCTAATCACCTCTCATGGTGTTTCTTTAGGTTCTAAGGTATTCAGAAAAAAAAGTGAGTAGGGTGACCTTTTCCTAAGTGCCTGAACTAAGTTTATAAAAATTATGATGTCATTTTTAGAATTTTTGATTTTTTGGAGCATTTTTTTAATGTAAACAACTATTTTTCGATGTTTTGTGAAAAATTTTCAATATACAACCCCCCCCCCCCCAAAAATGGTAGCATTGCACAGAACTCTTTGTAAGCTTTATTTTGGTGGTTAAATGAAGGCTGAGGAGTGAAAATTGACAAAGTTATATTTTTTTTAAAAAGGCAGCTTTTTCTGGGTATAGTGTATACCCAGATGCTCTGAAAAGCCTTAACGATTTAAACTGCATTTTGCCCAAACTTTGATCTTTATTCCGAACTCTTTTAAACAAAAATACTGTGTTAGTGATAAAAAGAATTTTTGTGCCTTTGAAATCATAACATATGGATGTATAATGATAGGCAATTTCAGATAAGATAGCTTGGTGACTTGATTTTCAAGAAATAAGGTTTCCATCTGAGAAATATAATTCATTACTTTGTAGCCCATATTTGATGTGATCCCCAAAAACTTAAAATGGACCTTACGCACATGACGTCACAGAACAGAAACTGCGTCCTCCAACTGAGGCAAGCGCGGACTATTCCAATTTACACGAGCAAATACAGCCAGCTGATTTGTGTACCGGTAAGCGGTGGGATATGCTTGTAAGTTTACTATGCAAGTGTGGTGAAATCTTTGCCACCAAAATGCATCGCGTGACGTAAATGTATAAGGTTTATTGACAATTGATGCAACATTCATCATTCTCTTATTTCGTAATCTTTTGGAAGAGAAGGCTGTTGCCAGATATTGCTGGTTAGACGGAATGGTTTTATAATGATAGGTTATTTTTAGTTGTAACATGTTGACAATATTTCCTATCAAAAGGCAGCAAATGGTCACCCCTCACTGAAAACTCACAGATGATAATAACCATACCTGTGATAATAAAAATTATTTAAAGTTTGTACCACTCTAAATAATGAAGCAATTTTCTAAACAAGTTGAAAAAGCTAAACAAATACATCCCTTACTGTAAATTATAATTGACAATTGATAAAAATAGATGAGATCTATTTCATATATAAAGGGCGGCATTGCAAAGGAAAATGTTGATCAAGTGAACGGATTTTTTAAAATTAGCATATGATTCTAGGTTGAACTTACTCATCTGTCTGTTAGGTAAGGGACATTATGAAAGCACCAACATCTCACACCCCCCCCCCCAAGCATGCATGGTTCTGCCTTCTTATTTAAATGTTTTGGTCTATATTTAACCTTTATATTGAACTTATCATCTTCCCAACAATCTTCAACTTGAACTCATATACGATATCTCCTGACTTTGATCATTTGTGGCAATGATGATTCAGAGAGGGGCAACCAGTTACCTTCATAGCAGGTGACGAATATGTACTCTCTTTGGCGTACAAACTCTAACACCTGCGAACAATGACAGAGATCATCCAATTTCGTTGTATTCATGAGCCCAATACGATTTTACTCACTCGACTGTTGATTGGTGACAATATATGAATATTCATATTGCACGAAAAGGCTTCTGCTGCAACGTTCACTTTTACACAGTAAGTCAATGGGACTTCACTGTGTGAGCTTGAAGCGAGCGAAATCACACGCTAAAACCCCGTTGACATTTGTCGTTCGAAAAAGTATGATAATCAAGACTTGCTTTAGTCGTGTTTTCGTTGAATATTTATAATTCTGTTTGTTGTGATCGTATATATGAATAGTTAATGAAACCTCACTATTGATGTGAGAGCTTCAGTGTGTTGCCTTGAATACATCAAGTAAATTACTGGGATTAATACTCATTGTACACGTTTGTACTTCCACGATCGCTTGAGCATCATGGCAAAAGACGAACTATAATGAAGATTGTGATTAAGGAAATGACAGTAGTAGACTCACCATGTTCACAATTTACACCTGTAAATCCAGAGGGACAGATGCAAAAGTATAGCGCAATGCCATCAATACAAGTAGCACCATTTTGACATGGGTCGGATTCACATTCATTAATATCTGCGTAAGGAAGAAGGCATGTTTTTCAAAGCGACAGTCTCTTACGTTATTTTAAGGATGGCAAGTCGAAAGAAAATAAGTTAACTTTATAAATGGTCTCACAGTCGACTATAGTCAAAGAAAACACTACACGGATAATCATCGGGTTCGTAAACGTACTTTTCCTTGGATTACCTGCTTACAAAACGTTTAACATTAAAAATGTTTTAAAATGCGTCACAAAAGAGTACACTCTAGAAGAAACATTTAGTACTTTTCACGTTCACTTGGGATATTAGAAGAGCAATTGCCGTCTCGAAATACTTGCAATCCTCTCAATAGCTGTACTCTTATCAAAGTGGAACCGGAACCTCTTCGTCTTAAGACTGTATTAGTGGCCCAAAGCAAGCTCTGCTTAGGACACTATGATTGAATTCAAAACCTGATCATATTGTTCTCTAAGCACTCTTTCTGTTTGAGTTATTTTGACTCCTTTTTAAGTCAACCAAATATGATGCCACCAATAGACCCTTTGCCTTTTAATGTGTGATTGCCATGTGTATTACAGTCGTAAATATGACTACAGAATCAGAAAAAAAATCTATTAGGACCAAAAAGTGAAAAGTGGATATACTACTTGCACCGAAAAGCAACCGTTGGCTGTTTCAAAGCTCTTGTTGTGGCCAGAGCGGTGAAATAGTACATGTTTTGGCTTTAAAAGACACTATGGTACTCGCTCAAATTCATATTATGCAGTGAGGCTGACGTTATAACGAACTTTGTACCGTTTGAAAAGGTAAGTTATATGAAAAGTGTGAATATAGGACGGAGTCGTATTTACAAAAAATCGGAGAGTTGACCTAGGCCTGGCCATAACTTAGACAACCCCACTGGTTTAACATCAAGAAACGTATTCCATTCAAGATTCTGCTCTGTGTGTAAATCTCCTAACAACCTAGCACCTAGTTACATGTCCCCATCAGCTAACTCTTTATACACTCGCTCGCACTTAACGTTAGCACTCTACAAAGGACAATACTCTGCTCTTTATTCCAGGCTCTAATCCTTTTGCAGGCGAACGCGGTTACAGAATTGCAGCTGCAAGTGATCGGAATTCCTTACTTATAAATATAAGTAACTATCCTTCCGTCTCTAGTTTTAAGAAAACTTTCAAGACCTTCTTATTTTAAGTTTTCTAGTGTTTTTACTTCCTTTTGTGTAACTGCATCTATTAATACTATCTTCAAGTTGTACAAGTTAGGCTAGGATCAGGCGCGGTTCTAGATCGAGACTTCTGGGGGGCTTAGGGGGCTTGAAACGGAAGAATAATAAAATTTTCTCTCAAATATGTAAATCGGCCACGCGCAGGCTGAAACCAATGATAATAAAAACAGTACCCTAACCAGGGACGGCGCAAGGTTATTTTGATAGGGGACATGGGTTGAGTGATCGCCGTCCTGGGGGAGGGGTGTCCCTTTCCTCTGAGAAATTTTTGCTAATTTAAGGTTGCTAAGATGCAAAATGGTGCGTTCTTTGGGTAATTTTTTGACTATATGACTGGAAAATGTTCATAATTTTGTGAATTCTAATTTTTGGTGAGGGGAAAGGAGGCCATCTTAGGGGAGAGGTCTAAGGGGAAGGGTGTTCCCCTCTCTTTGAGAATTTTTTGCTAATTCAAGGTTGCTAAGATGCAAAATGGTGGGATATATATGGCTGGAAAATGTTCATAATTTTGTGAATTCTAATTTTTGGTTGGGGAAACAGGGCGGTCCTAGGGGAGAGGTCTAAAGGGAGGGGTGTTCCCCTCTTCTGTGAGAAATTTTCGTTACTTTAAGGTTGCTAAGATGTAAAATGGTGCGGTCTTCGGGACAGTTTTGACTGATATATGGCTGGAAAATGTTCATAACTTCGTGAATTCTAATTTTTGGTTGGGTAAAAGAGGGCTGTTCTGGGGGATAGGTCTAAGGGGAGGGGTCTCCCTCCCCTTTTGAGAAATTTTGGTTACTTGAAGGTTGCTTAGATGCAAAAATGGTGTTGTCTTTGGGATATTTTTGGACCCGATCATATGGCTTCAAAACATTCTTAATATTTTTGGTTAGGTGAAAGAGGAGCCTTTTTTGTCTAAGAGTATGTATCAACAAACCTCCTGAAGTCCCCTTTTGTACACATTACTGCCTTCTAGTGGGGGAATGTTTTACGCAAAAATACGTGCGTGGAGTCCACAGAAATATTCGCGAACTATTAAGAAAATTTGCCTTGCTTCATTTGTGCATTATAAAATCGTATCTAAAGGCTGGTAGAAGGCTTGGAAGCTCTGGATTAACTATATGGATCAGATATAGGCCTACCACGCCCTCCTCTTTTCTTCTCTTTTACGTCTTCTTTTCCTACTCTTTCTCTCTTTTCCTGCAAATTACAGGGGGGATAGGCCTCCCTCCCCCCTGAGTGGCACCGCCCCTGACCATGACATAGATGTAACGTATATACAGGCATATATATTTTTTTTATTTGGAAGAATATAGCAAACGTTACTGAGAGATACAAGCAACTGGACCTGTTCACATTAATGGGAATAACGATTCGGCCTGTAGATTTGACTTAAAAGGACTGCTAGTATAGCTTGACGAGATCAGCGACGAAATGACTCGTTTTGAACTTCCAACAGATGATTAATCCGTTAACTTGATTTGCATGTACGTACATACTATCATAGATGTTATGTTACTTATCTGACGCAACTTCCATTGTATGAAATCGTGAACCTAATATGTGATTTCGAGACACAGACGACAGTTTCCCTTGACAAACTAAATCCACTGGACCAAGATGTGCACAAGTGTATTGGGCAATTTTGCTTTTCTCAGTACACGCAAAAATAGCATAACACAACCTCTGAAAATTTCTTTTTTGGGGGGGGGGGGCTTGAGCCCCCAAAGCCCCTCCCCCCGGTAAAACCGCGCCTGGGGGATCATGATACAGCCTTTGGTATGTGAGCAGCACTGTAAATGACGATGATGATTTTCAATATTGATACCAACCTAAGAGGGGAGTGACTTTCCTTTATTTAAGGGCCAAGATTAGCATGCCGATGAAAACGTTACAAGTACAGCATCATACCTCACATTGAAGAAGAGCATCATACAACATCATATAAGCATCATACAACCGAAGGATCTACACTGGCACACCAGCAGCAAGTACTTTATTCAGTTGGAGTTCCTTGCCATTATGGTTTGCAATTTCGTAGAAATAGCATCATAGCATCAGCTTAGTGTACTTTTTCTCAGAACACTAAGTGCTAGAAAATCTCATTGAGTCTTTGAGGTCTTATTCAGTGCAAGAATTTCCTTGCTTCATGGACTTGGGTTTTCCAACCAGACAGTAATCCATCTTTCACCATGCAAGGTATAAGCTGTTGTGAGGTACCATTTCATGCCCTTATCGTAATGATGTAGGTATTAAGACAATCGAGTTCGTTGTAACAAATTCCAATTAAAACAAGAGTAAGAATGTTTGAACATGCTATCAACTTCATTTTCATAACACATTTATTGTTATGAACGATAGCCTACATACCACACTCATGAAAGGAATCAAAATGATTTGGATGAATAAAGAAAGGCTAAAGACTATTTGTTTATGTGAATCTGGTTTTAATGACAGGAACTGTTCAACTATAGTTGAACAGTTCCTGTCATTAAAACCAGATTCAGTTGAACCGTTCCTGTCATTAAAACCAGATTCACATAAACCAACAAAATCATTCACTAGATCCACACATGCAATGGTTGATAAATTTCGACATGGACTTGGGTTGCCTTCATCAGTATCTGCAAGAAGGTTGGGTACGTAACTAGTGTCAAAATTCTCTTCTTCTTAAGGTTTCAACACAGTACTCAATAAAAGCAGAAAGCCAAGGCTTAGTGATAGATTCCTTGCATGGCCGTAGCGAGCACACCCCCAATATTTGGTCGCCCGTCGGCAAATTTTCGATCCGTCGGCAAAAAGAGAGGGAAAGGAATAGAAGAGGAAAAGAGGAGAGGAGGAAAAGAAGAGAGAAGAGAAAAGAAAGGGCAAGGAAGGGAAGGAAAGGGAAGACGGAGAATGAAAAGAAAAAAGAGAAAGAGAGAACGGGCCAGTCTGTTATCGTCTATTTCGATTTTCGGCTCTTCATGTAATTGGTCCATTCAAGTTGAAGGCCCGTCGGCAAATTGATTATGCATGTGACGGCCTTATACGGCCGTCGGTGTAATAGGACGAGTGACTGAGTCCGTCTGCAACTCGGGAAAAGAAAGCAAATTAACGGCTTCCGTGTAGGTGCACTATTTCGGGTCATATGACATTCTTGAAAAACCACTTTCTGCAGATTATTCCTCACTTTAATCATCACCATGGGGAGCAGCACCCGATTACCCATGGAGAGGGTATCCTTAGCCCGTCTTCTAAACATTAACCTTGACTTCAAACACATTTTGCAAACTTCTGAGGATCTGGTTTACCCACAAACATCCTGGGAAAAAGATAATGCATGCCGCGCTTATCTTGCCTTCACTGCAATCTCAGGCTTTTAACTTTTAAACACCGAAATGAAACAGATACAGAACCCATCATCAGATCCTGGCGTTCAAAGCATATATTGAACGCTTGTTTTAAGATTCTGAACTTTTTTCCTCCTTTTTGAACGCCGGACGCCTATCCACTTATCGTATTTGAACGCCTGACGCGTCTAGTTTTCAAATGCCGAACACAAAGTGTTCCAATTCTGAACGACAGGTACAGCACCTGAAGTACAGTGGCATGACGGGAGGAATAGCCTAACACATAAGAATTAACCGGAATCCTTGCCTTGAATAACGCATTATGAACCAAAATATACCAGTCCTGCATGAGACTTAATTTTTTACCGAGAGATTATGCTAAAACCTCAGAGCTTCAGGGGGCGAAGCCCCCGGACCCACACCAGGGGCCCTAAAGCCGGCCCAGTGTTTAAGCCAGCCCCTATTTGTGAGACACTGTCGCATAAACGGCGACGAATGAAAGTGGCCCTTAAGCCGGCCCAGTGTTTTACCCAGCCCCTATTTGTCAGACACTGTCGCATAAACGGCGACGAATGTCGCACAAAAAAAATCTGACACGCAAATTCTACCCGGGTGTAAATTTTGAGGTTCCTCATTAGAGCAGAAATCCACTCAAATATTGCACCATTTGCGATCTAGGCACCTTTCAAATTCCAAAAATTTCCAAAGGGGAGGGGGACTCCCCTTCCCTTAGACCCCTCCCCCAGGCCACAGATCAGTGAATGTCGCATTGAGAAGACGTCCAGGCTAAAACACTGGCGGGGCTCTTTATCCCAACCCCGTAAAACTATAGCGGCCTGACGAGAGGGATAGAGCCTAATACATCAAAATTAGTGGGAATCTTTTCATTTGATGATGCATTATGAACAAAAATATATCCATCCTGTGACTTAATTTTCCATCCAGAGATATTCTTAAAACTCAGAGCTTCCGGAGGTTTCGCCCTCCGGAATCCTCCTTAGGCGAGCCCAGCATTTTAGTCATCGTCTATTTTGTGTCGCACAAAAAAAAAATTTGACATGCTAGTTCTACCCGGGTGTAAAATTCATTATCGCAGAAATCCACTCAAATATTACACCACATGAGAGGTCCTGTGCACAGAACGAGTCGAAATTTACACTTTGTTTTCTTTGAGAGCAATGCAAACACGAAGGTGCACTCAGGTGTGAAATGTCCACCTTGGACAGGAAACCTGCTAGCCCACTGTCAGCTGTTGACTTTTTATACTTCCTCCCTGCGTTCTGCAGAGCTGAGTTAAACAGCTGTACTGTAGACCTATATACGTACTTATCTTTGGTTACGCTACTGTAAAAGTCTATTTGAATTATCGTCAGTGAAAGCTTTCTGGGAAGGGGAGTATTGGACTGGACTTTAGTCCTAAGAAGTGGCTACTCAGTTATTGGTGCAAAATAACTTTCGTAAGAGCAATATTTAATTTTTGCTAAGAAATAAAGTAAAAAGAAGACGGGTTAACAGGAAGTTTTTTTAGATCGAAGGTAAGAACTGGATTAATGGTCCTACTTGTTGGCCACGCGACTTTTAGGATGTGTTTTTTGCTCGATCAAAAAACCCGTGAGAGCCTGTGATGATTATTTAAGTCCCAGTTCAATGGTATG
This sequence comes from Holothuria leucospilota, assembly GCA_029531755.1. Taxonomy (NCBI): domain Eukaryota; kingdom Metazoa; phylum Echinodermata; class Holothuroidea; order Aspidochirotida; family Holothuriidae; genus Holothuria; species Holothuria leucospilota. The sequence continues at coordinate 73,811 of JAIZAY010000079.1, read as the reverse complement.
CACTTATTTGCTTTAGGCAGGTATTTTTTTTTTCAGTTTAAAGGGTGAATGCAGGAAAGAAGACCGCCGATATGATATAAAACAGAAACATAACCCCAGAGGGGTAATTACCAAACTTTCATTGACCTTTCCCCAGGACGGATCCAGGATTTCAAATAGGGGGCGGGCTATCTCCATGAGGACAAAGTTTGCACCTTAGAATTTAGACAATTAAATGGCATTTCATGGCAATCAAAATGAGCATACATATTTATAATTAGCAGCTTTGGGACAGTCACAAAAACATAATTGAGATTGGTGCCAAAAAGGGGGGACAGCTGAAGCCAGTAAATCCCCCTCTGGATCCTCGTCTGAGCAATGATCGCTTTTTTGATAGAAAACGTTTTTGTAAGTTTAGTATGTGGATCAGGTCAGTGCAGGGCCAAGGCTTCTAGGTGAGAGTCAATATCAGCATGTATTTTACATTAAAGCGCTCCGCCCTGTGCTGTCTGAAGATGTCTATACGTACGTACGCAGCATTTCTCTGCTAAAGGGGGGCCGGGGGAAACGAATGTTTCGTACTACCGGTTAGTTGGGAGGCGGTATCTCCGTCCCCCTGGGATTTTTTGTTAATGCTGGGGGTCCGAGCAATTTGATGAGAGATCTCATGTAAATTTTGATTGAAAGTACTGCAATTGTTTTATTTTTCACAGATGGAACAAATAAAGGGTTCTGTCATTGGAAAAGGTGTGGGTCTGCCGGGTGGAAGTATGCTACCGCCTTACCACATTTTAGCCCAAGGGAGAAGGGGGTAGGGTGGGCTTCAGCAACCTAAACTAATTCCTACGCCGAGGATATCATGGCAGTGACGTATGATGCCTGGAGCCTGGAATAAAATAATTTTGTGACCCCAGTCCATCTGTGCTACCTCTTCAGTTGCTAAATCATACTTTGTCATACATGTCAGCGCAATCAAACCAAAGAAGAACAGGGTAAGCTATGAGGAAGTCTATTTAATCCAAGATGGATTATTTCCGCGTGTTTACATTAGGCTCGAGTGATTTTCCCCAACATGTATGGTTAGTTGATTCATAAAAGCATACTGACGAAATCAAGTTACTCTCTGACCCGTTCCCTTCGTGTTCGAGACTTAAACTCGGTCGCCCCAAAATTGCTTTGAAAAATCATGCAGCAAGCCCCCCCCCCCCCATTTCCACCCTCATCCTTTCCCTCCTCCCTTGTAATTTGCAAAGTCAGCCTTTCTTAATCCCCCGTTCCTGTTCCAGCCACTCTCACCCTCCATTGCTCTTCCCTCAATCTTTTCCATCATTCCTAGCCCTACCTTCCACAGCACTGCTCCCCAAGTCGGCAAAGCAAAGCAAAGTCGGCTAGTTAACTGGTCCATCCGAAGGCGTTTCAGTCCGACGCGCAACCGGCTTCAAGTTCGTCGGCTGGGCAACCGATTTTAGAGGCAAGTCTATGCCAAGTGAGACGAAAACCAGAGTACCCGGAGAAAAACCCTCGTACATTGAGCGGGATTCGAACCCACGCACATTTGAAACACATTGGTGCACAGCAGCTGGAATAGACCACTCGACGGTGTTTCTCTCTTTTATTTATCAAACCAACTTCTTCCTCTCCCTCCTTCTTTCCGTTCATCAATAATCCCTATTCTTACTTTTCAGAGGCCATTCACATACATCTCAATGTTTACCACAGAGACCACACAAAGAGGATAAAGACTTCCTTAGCATTAAAACCATGTAAATAAACTTCCCGCAGTATACACAGTAGTGTATTACAGCAAAGTCTAGTCCATGAACAACTTACGTAAGCTGTATAAACCTTCATTGCCTGGTGCAAAAATTGTGAACGAAAACGATCGTCTGGTGCGCTTCAGTATTCACTTATCCCAAATGTTTTATTCCAAAGACAAAAAGCATGTTACGAAAAACCATTTAAGAGAACTTTGATCCACTTTTTCACGTTTTCAAGTTTTTTGTCGTTGGCTGTTTGCATTTACTTCCTAATTACAAGTCAGTACTTGCTATCCGAGTTACTCCAAAATACCCCCCTTGCCTTTCTGTGGAAATTTTCTCACAGAAAGGCAGCCGGTGGTTTGTCATCAAATGGGAGTAAGACAAATAGCGGTCACAGCATTCTAGACGCTTTTGGTTATTTTCTCCGTTCAGTGTGAAGCCATTTTAGCTCCGATTTTTGTGCTTAACATCTCTAAATGTATCTAATTTAACCACAGGAAACGATTCTCACAACAAAAAAAAACATTTTAAATCTGTACTTTTCATGTTAAGGAGGGAATGTCGTTTCTCTAATCTGTGCGTCAGCATTTTAATTCGCCAAATAAACAAGAGGTGTTATCCGAGTTGTTCCAGTTTTTATCCGAGTTACTCCAGTCTTAGTTTCGACAGGTTCTGTGGAAGGGACTTGGCATGATTTGCGATCTAGGTAACTTGCAAATTCCAAAGGGGAGTAGGATACCCCCTCCCCTTAGACCCCTCCCCCAGGCCACAGATCAGTAAATGTCGCATTGAGAAATTGTCCTAGCTAAAGCACTGGTGGACCTCTGGATCCCAACCGCTTAAAAATATAGCGGCCTGACGAGAGGAATAGCCTAATACATTAAAATTAGTGGGATCTAGCTTGTATTTGATGATGCATTATGAACCAAAATATATCCATCCTGAGACTTAATTTTTCACCCAGAGATATACTTAAACCTCAGAGCTTATGGGGGCTGCCCCCTGGACCCAGCCAGGGGTCCTTAGGCGGAGCCCAGGATTCCACCGGCTAAAGCTCGTTTTCGCGCTACGCATTACCAGATCCGTCGGCAAAACATAATCTCCACACACCCCCAAAGATAACACCTTCGCTACGTCCCTGAAATTCCTTGTTTCTGAAAAATACTTTTAGTACTCCTTTCATTTTCCAGACACTCAAATGACACAGTCTGAACACCAAGTGTTCCCTGAGGAAAGTCCTGCTAGTTACCGCCCATGCAGGCAAATTTCAAACTTGAAACTTCTCCCCCCAAAAGAAAAAACCCTAAATTGAAAAAAATTAATACTTAATGAGAAGCCATCAGACAGCCTCGCAATAGTGAGAGCAATAACTGACTCAAATAGCTTTAAACTGAGTCATTTTATCAGAAGCAAGCAAAGTCAGCTATTTAACTGGTCCCCACATGAGTGATTCTGAGCAAGAGTGCAACCAACTACATCAGCGTCGTAACTGACTTTAATGGTATAGGATATATCTTGATAAATGGAAAAAGCCACCCGTAAGGTCTATCAAGGTTACCGTTCATGACATATCATATTTATGAAGTTGGAGCTCTGGTGACCGCAAATGACCTTTGACCCCCACACAAGCAATATAATTCTTTAAGTCAATTTGGGAGCATCCTCATGCTAAGTGTGATCTGCACCATTGTTGTCCTTTGTAAACTATCATGTTTGTAAGCAGTTACAAGGTTTTCACCAATTAATCTCCAATGACCTATACAAATTTATGACCTCGATCAAACACAAAAGTGTTCGTATACTGACAATAATACAGCCACGCACCAATTATGAAAGCTATCTTGAAACCAAAATTCACAAGGTTTTGATTTTTAACCTCTTGCAACTTCTGACATTCTCCCACAACATAATGATTCCTCTCAATATGACAAGCCTATATTAACTATGAAAGGTATCAATCATTCCAATTTCCAATATTTTTGCTTCACCTCTTGACCTCAGATAACCTTTGACCTCTGCCATAACTAATAGGCTTCATCTTCTGACTATGACAAATTTACATGACAGGTAGGAAAAGCATGCTCTCTACCTTGAGATATCATGTTTACAATGTTTTTGTTTGGTTTTTACTTCCTCATATGACCGCTGACCTCTACCATGATAAATTTATTATAAATTATACGCTGAGTATGAAAAGCATCTACCATACCTGTCTTGAGATACTGTGTTTATGGAGCTTTTCGTTTTCTACTTCTGGTGACCTTGCATGCCCTTTGACCTCTACCAAAACAATAGGGTTCTTCCGCTCAATACAACAAACATATAAAAAAAATAAGAAATGTGTCCATCATTTTTATTTCCTAAGGTTTTTGAAGATTTACCTCTGGTGATCTCAGATAAACTTTGAAATCTACCAAAAACAATAAAGATTCATGTTCTGAAAATGACGCTTCCACATGCCTCTTATAAAAGGATCCTTGTTTCCTACCAAGGCTTTTGGTGTTTGACCTTTGGTAACCTCTCATGATGCCTATCAAAACAGAAACATTTCTTTTTAAATGATACTAAATCCACACAACAATACGAAACGTGTCCAATATCCCTATCTTGAGATATTGTAATTTCCAAGGGTTTTTTTTTTTTTGGAAGTTTTACCTAAGGTGACCTCAGATAACTTTTGCCCTCTAGCAAAACAGAAACGGTTCATTTTCAGACTAAAACGCATCCATGTGTCAAGCATATGGATTCATGTCTCCTACCTAGAGATATCATGTTTACAAGATTTCTGGTTTTTAGCTCCAGTGACTTGATATGACCTCTGACCTCCAACAAAAACAATAGGGTTCTTTCTCTTAATATTATAAATTTATGTACAAGGTATGAAAAGTATCCATTATTCATGTGTTGAGATACCGTGTTTACAAACTAAGCGTCACACAAACACACACACGCATACGCGCACTCAAGCACTCAAGCACTCAATACCTTACGGGGTACTGGGGGAGGACCCCGCAAGGAATGCAAGAGAATTTCTCAGCAGCGAAGCTGCCCGCGAATTAACCGAGTAGGCGGACATGTTTAAGGGCGGGCTGCGCTCCAAGGCAGACACGTGCAGCCGCGCATGACTTCTCATTGCAGTGGCTGAATTTTCGGGCAGCTACGCCAGTTCGAGCCGCGCGTGAGCTAGGAAAGACGTGCGAGGGCGGAACCCTCGCCGGCTGTGCCGGCACCCGCTAAGGCCACGTTGGTGAGTGTACCCACACACACATCATGACTGTGCACACCACGGGCTCACCCATACACACCCATACGCACACTCGATGCCTTACGGGGTACTGGCAAAGGACCCCGTAGGGAATGCAAGGGAATTTCCCAGCAGCGAAGGAGCCGAGTAGACGGACGTGCTCCATGGACGGGCTGCTCTCCAAGGCGGAAATGTGCAGCCGCGCGTGACTTCTCTTCGTAGTGACCGAATTTTCGGGCAGCTACGCCAGTTTCGAGCTCCGCGTGAGCTAGGAAAGACGTGCGAGAGCGCAGCTCTCGTCAGCTGCCCCGGTACCCTCTAAGGCCACTCTGGTGAGTGCACGCCATGCACAGGCCTGCGTGATTGCATAAATTTCTTTTGACTTCGGCAAGGAATCAAAGAGGACAGAAGCTTAGAAATTCCTTGACCACAGGAACTTTTACATTACCATGGGCTTTCAAATTGCCATAGTTTCATTGTGAAGGTACTATGCACATACTAACTGTAGGCTTTTTAAGATCCCTCACTTCGACTTTTACCTTTGTGACTAATTTACAGTATGGGGTTCAGCTAACAAGAAAGCCAAAAGGATTAAGTGGTTCCTGCCATTACTATATAATTTTAGCACTGTGGTTTTAAATTGATACAACCTCATTGCAAAGTTATTAAGCTTAACTTTAGGTTTGACAAGTGAAAAGTACATGGGCATAGATCAAAAAGATTAAAATGTTTACATGATCATTATATCACCATCTTGCCTTTAACCGTGGCATTACATGCAAGAGATCCAGACATGTTTCATACTTTACAAATATTATTTACAAGGTTTTCACAGATTGATTTCTGATTACCTATAATTACCTATGGCTTTTGACGTTCACCAAAAACAATACGGTATATAACTCAATATGTGGTACCCACATGGAATTTTGAAATTCATACAGTTTTGTGTCTTGACATTACCATGTTTACAAGGTTTTCACTTTATTATCCCCTCTTGTGACCTCAATTGACCTTATGATCTCCACAAAATAGTAGAGACACCATTTACTCAATACTAAGCAACCGCCTGCAAATATGAAATTCACGCATGTTCTTTCTTGCGATGTCACGTTTCCTGTCTGAACTGCGGTAACCTCAAATTACCTTTGATCTCCACCAAAGCCTACAGAGATCATCTACTTAATGTGGCGTACACAGATGCCATGTATGACATAAATACAGGTCTTCTTTCTTTAGACATCATGTTTTCAAGGGTGACTTCGGATGACCACAAATGACTTTGACCTGTATCAAAATCATTAGGTTTTTCTACTTTATGAAGGGCATGCATCCACTTACCAGGAATGAAATTTACCCAAGTTTTACTTCTTTTGATGTCATGTTTACAAGGTTTTTACAGTAAGTTACAGCATGGTAAAGTAAGTTAAAGTAAGTAAAAGCACAGTACAGTAAGTTTAAGAGGATCCCTCTACTTGTTAAGAGATCAATACATGGCAAGAAAGAGATGCATTGAAAAATCCCTCTAGAGATACTGTATTTACACGGTTTTCAGAGTTTGGCCTTTCATGATCCCACATGACCCTTGAAATCCACAGAAAAAAACCGATCATATACTGAATAGAAAGCATCTATGGGCCAAGTAAACCCGCAATGGTTACCCTTTCTAATTTGAGTTTTAAGCCCGTTTGTAACTCTTGCAGATCTCCTTTCCTGGTCTCAACGAATTGCAAGTTCTTACCGCAACGGGTGTTAAAGGACCACGATTTTATAAAATAAGGCGCGGAGAGGATGCGCGTCTTTACTATTAAGAGGGAGGAAGACTCAAAACCTAGAAGATAATTTGCCAGACATCAAAGGTTTTGAGTCAGTTTCGGGAATGTTACAGGACCTTTCCACAGAATGTTGAAAAGGCAGTAGATTTTTATAACCGTGACCAATTCTTCTTCAAACCTCATGAGATGCTGGGTAACTGTTGTTGGATACCATGTTAACTCTACCTTTGTCTGATATCTGTTGACCTCAAGTGACCTTTAACCTCAATCAAAATCTACAGGACTATTAAGGAATCAACATGGAGAATCCTCAGTGTTACCTTTCTTGAGAAATTTTTATGTTTGACAGTTTAAGGACTGATGACCTCAAATGACATTTGACCACCACCAAAAATGAAAAGCGTCTTGAGCTTGATATGAAGAATCGTCAATATAAGTTTGCGATCCCTCAAGTATGTGATCCCTTAACAAAGCGATCCCTCAAAGTTAACCTTGTTAACATATGTTGTTTGCAAAGTTTTCGAAATCTGACTTCCTGTGACCTCCAATGACATTTAACCAAAACAACAGGGTTTTTTGCTGAAAAAGGTAACTAGTATCCATGCTACCTAACATATTCTTACAAGGTTTTCAGTTTGACATTTAATAATCTTATAACCATTTACCTTTGCCAAAAGCAATTAGGGTCTTCATTTCATGATGATAAAATGCATAAATACCAAGTTCATAAAGACCAAATTTCATTTCTGAGATATGATGTTTATATGCTAAGCGTCAAAAACACAAACACACCATACAAAACCACTTATATGCACGGATACACATAAATAAACACGCTATTATTATTGCTCACATTCCTTTTGTCTTCGAAAAGGAATCAAGCAAGGTTCATTATGAACAAGTGCAAACCCCCCAGTTTGTATGAAAGGGAAAACAAAAAGATGCATTTTAGACTCACTTATATCACAAGTTGTTCCTTCAAAACCAGGTGCACAGTCACATCTATAGCCATTAACCATATCAACACATGTTGCAAAGTTCATACAGGGCATGCTTGCACACTCATCGATATCTGAAACAAACGCAATGCATGATTACATTTTCTTGTTGTCTGTTTTACAAATTTGTGGTACAACACTTTATTGCCTCTAGATTCTTCAAGCCAATCAAACTTGGAGAAACTGGAGAGAAATCAAATAAATGAAATCATAACATAATGCAAAAAACAATTGCTGAATTTACATTGTCTTGAAAGTAAACATTACTTGGAACACTTTAAAATGTATTAAATTGATACATTGATTCAAACCCAAGCTCGGCTTGTTTTAATAATAACAGATCTAGTATTACAAAATGAACATTAATTTCGTGCTAACATGCAATTTGATGCTGAAGGGTACGTTAAGTAGGCTATGTCTAAAGTGCACATAGAGAGTTGGACATTACAAAAAGGCAAAAGAGATTTGCCCAGGAGTGAGAAAAATCATGTATATATTAATTGTTTATATATAGTTTATTCATGCTAGAGCAAAGCTTAACATCGGTTGAGCTTAACACAGTGTTATTCTTCAGTAATTGGAATTCAGGGGAAAGAAATCTCAAATACACCTTAGGCAGTTGAAAATGGTCATACGAATTTTATCTGGGACTAAACTTTCAAATATCCGAGTAAAAAAAATCTTTTCTTTTAAAGGGTTTTCTTGAGGGCTTTCCTTAGAAAAGCTGTAGTAGTTCTTGGCTTTTCCATTTTTCGTCACTAAAGCTCTCGAATGATGTGTTTAATTAATTTATAGGACTCTTCAAAGCATTTCCTTTTTTAATTCGGTCAAAACTTGCGCCTGAGCTACTGACTTAACTCTAACATTGCATTCAATGATGAAGGCAAATATTTCAGTTCAAAATAACCTTGGTTTAAGACAATGAACCATGGACTGAAACTATCAATTAACGGGAAGTGTTCTATCAATGGTACAAATTATCATCAAGCTTAGTCACAGACAAAGTAATCATGGATAGTTTGTATGCAATACCTAATTTTCGAATTTCGAAATGTCTTGCAAATATTACGTAATTCCTTAAGAGATAATAAACTGGTGACTGGAACAAATTTCAACCGTTTTATAGTTGAATGAAATATTATTGTAATATTAAATAGAACTGCAAGCCAGATAATGACGAGGAAAGAAAACTACGGAAAAAATGGTAAGTTGTTGTAAAATTACAACAAACAACAATAAAACACATTAAACTGAAAACCTGAGGTATGAGAAAAAGTGAAATACATAAAAAGAAAAAAAAAACCCAAATACAAAAAGCTTCATCTTATTCCAACAACATCCAAAGTTAAGTATTTCAGTTAATAAATAATATTTGTGGACCGAGTGCACTCAACACAACTTTTCTATTATAATCAGAAAGCCAAAAGGCTTAGTGATTCCTTGCCGTATGGATTAATTGTAACAGACATGAATCACTCACATGACAAACAAGAGATCCCTCACAGTTATCTCTCTTGAAATATCATGTTAATAAGGTTGTGATCTCTTGAAATCTTGTGACACAAACTGACCTTTCACCTCCACTTAAAAAAATTGGGATCTTCTGCTCTATATGGCTAAGCATGCTAAACATGAACAATATATGAACAATCCACAGGCCAAGTATGAGATCCCTCACAGCTATCCTCTTTAAAATGTCATGTTTACAAGGTTTTGACTTTTAATGACCCCAAATGACCTATTTTGACCTGCACGAAAAACTATAGGATCATTTACTCAATATTAGCAACCCATGCGCTAAGTATGAGATTCCTAACAGTTATCCTTCTTGACATATTGTGTTTACTGGTTTTGTAACCTTTGAACTTTTGTGATCTTAAATGATCTTTGACCTCCACCAAAACTAATAGGAAGTATTTCCTCAGCTCGAACAATCTACATGTCAAGTGTGACATACCTCACAGTGATTCCTCTTGAGATACAGTATTTACAAGGATTTGACGTTTTGGCTTCTGGTGACCCCAAATGACCTTTGAAATCTACCAAAAACAATAGGGCTCATCTACTTAATATTGGCAATCCTCATGCTAACTATGAGATCCCTAACAGTTACGCTTCTTGAGATATAGTGTTTACAAGGTTTTACCCTTTTGACCTATGGTCACCCAAAATGACCTTTGACCTCCACCACAAACAATAAGAATCATCTACTCAATATGGGCAATCCACATGCTAAGTATGAGATCCCTCACAGTTACCATTCTTGAGATACAGTGTTTACAAAGTTTTGACCTTTTGACCTCTGGTGACCCCAAATGACCTTTGACCTCCACCACAAACTATAGGGATCATCTAAACAATATGTGTTATGCACATGCTTGAAAACACCCAGGATTCCACATTGCATTAATATGCTCCCCTCTGATCAAACGTCGCTTTGTCCCCCGCTGATCCCACCTCTACAAAGAGAATGTCCTGAATTCGGTGATGATCAGGTATACCGGAGTCCTCCCCCAAAGTTTGAAACCATACAAGGATGGATATATATATATATATATATATATATAGTCATTTTCCTGATGATCGCCATACAGAGTGCGTGAAACTCAGATAAGCAAAAAGCTGTAATTACATCGTGTGTACTATTATATATCTATCTATCTATATATATATATATATATATATATATATATATATATATATATATATATAGATATATATATATATATATATATATATATATATATATAACCATGGTTAATAGTTCCGCGTGTTGGAATATTACAAGAAATATGACAAGAAAAACGGGTAATGCCTTTGTAATACCTTGGTAATACCTTCCGGTTGCAAACTTAGACCAGGTTCCTTCAGCTGTGATACCTGTAACGTAACTATCTTATCACATGCTCCCTCTGCCCCTTTATTCAGTACATTGGTCAAACTTCCACATCATTTCGCTAACGATTCAACAACCACAAAAGCAGCATACGACTCAATAGAGCAGGCTCTGCAGTCGCTGAACACTTTAACCTCTCTGACCATAGTCTAAATAACCTAAAGTTTACGATTCTCCAAGGCAACTAGACCGATACAAGTAAAAGGACCCTCGTTGAAACACAATTGATTCACAGAACCGGCACATATATGCACGAATTAAATAGGGATTTGAGCTTTCTCTCTGGTTTCATTTGTTACAAATATTAAACATACGAGCTAGTAAACGTTTCATTCTCTGTTGCACCTGAGGAAGGACCAGGGGTCCCAAAATTTCTGCAGAATTGTGTATTCATTAAAGATTATGTTAGAATCAAAGGCATTACCCGTTTTTCTTGTCATATTTTATATATATATATATATATATATATATATATATATATATATATATATATATATATATATATATATAAATATATATATATATACATAAGGTCAAAGTACGGCGTAGCACTTATGAAGTAGGAAGGTAAAAATGAAGTAGTAAATAGTGCTAAAAGTTTGTGAAAAATTCCACGACGTTTCGGGTTTAAACCCTTCATCAGGTGGCAAAAATTCAACTGATCGTTGACACGGCCAAACGTACAATTTAAAAATACACAATAAAATTGGGCACGGTAAACCTCGGCTAGGAAAACAGACAGTGTTAAGAGGTTACCACAAGTCAAAAAAATGCAGTAATTGCTGCGTTATAACAGTTCAAGTCTAACGTTCAGACCATGTGGGGACAGGGTTCCAAGTTTCATGATTAGGCGGTTTTCGGCAGCTAGGCGGTCATGATCGGAACCTCGACACGATATGGTCGCCGAAACCATCAAGTCACGGATCGAGCATGTTGACGGGGGAATTGAAGTGTGTGGCTACCGGGAACCCTGGGAGGTTCTGTTTGATTGACCTCAGGTGCTCGGTGACTCGGTCAGCAAGACGATGTTTTGTTTCTCCCACGTACAGTATATTTCAGCGTTTACATACGAGACCGTAAACAACATTGGCTGAAGTACAGGTAAAATGCTGATGAACGTTTAACCGGTTGTTGTTGGGACCTACAATGTAAAGGTTTTTGTCATAACTGACCACCGGTTAAGTATTGCATCTCCCACGGTTGCAAGGAAAAGTTCCTGGGGTGTTAGGCACTACTGCTTGAGGTTGAGAGGCACGGACCAAGTGCTTAGATATGTTCTTTTCAATTCTGAATGCTGTGATGGGAGGTTCAAAGAAATGGTCACGGGTGGATGGGTCATGACGGAGTGTCTCTACATTCCTGTAAATGGCACGTACAATGGGAGTTACAGATGGGTGAAAGGATAGGACCAACGGGATACGTCTGGTGGGTGTATGGTCAGTTTTAGGGGCAAGGGCAGAGGCTCTATCAATTCCTTGTATGCGTTTCAGGGCATTAGAGAGCACTCTTTGTGGATACTGGCGTTGTTCAAAGAAAGAAATAATCTGCTTGGAAACTTTAGCGAAATCCTGGTCGTCGGAACAAATCCGACTGGCCCGTAAAAGTTGTGAGAAAGGAATCGAATTAGTACAAGATCTGGGGTGGTTGGAAGGGTACATGAGGTAGTTGTGAGAGTCAGTGGGCTTAAAGTGGAGATTGGACTTGATTTTACGGTCGGAGATGGATAGTTCCGTGTCTAAAAACACTACTAAGGAGTTGGAAATACAGTGAGTGAATTTCAAAAACGGGCGGAACGTTTCAGCAAAGCAAATGAACTTTTCCAAATCGTTTCGAGGACCCACTGCGACCCCAAAAATATCGTCAATATACCTTTTTTAAAGTATGGGCTTGATCTCGGTGTATCGAGAGAACATCTGCTCCTCAAATTGGCCCATGGTGAGGCAGGCCATAGAAGGTCCCAGTTAAGTGCCCATAGCTACTCCTTTAATTTGGCGGAAAAAACGACCATTTAACTGAAGGCAATTTTGTGTGAGGACTAGTTCTGTCAAGCAAAGAAAGGTGGTGGTAGGGATGTTAGGGTCCTGGCGTTGATCAGGGTAATGGCGTATGGCTGCTAAAGCATCGTGATGGGGGATTGAAGTATAGAGGCTGCTGACATCCATGGTGAATAAAGTACGTTCACTGGGATTCTCAGGAAACTCAGTTGTAAAAGTGTTACAGGTAGCTCCATTTTGGCAAGGATCTGAGAGACACGGGTCTGTAGCTATTCAAGAAAACAACGCTCACTCATTGTCACTTTGGTTGTTCAAGAAGAAAATGGCAATAGTTTTCCCCCAAAATGAGTCTATTATTGATGATTGGCCAGTTGCATGATGGATGATATTATATACAAGTAAACTAAATATTGTGATTAATTTTCCATTGAAATTTTAAATAACCATGTTTCATGTATTTTCAAGTTGAAATGAAATTTTCCATTTTGTACCAAAAGAGTCCTGTTTTAATAAGATCTGACAAATAAGTATGTTGTGGTGTAATTTTAAGTACTACACAGGTGGTGTAGTAAAAACTGTTTGAGTTGATCATTCTTTGTTTTCTAAACATGAAAGGGGGAAATACGTTGTCTTGAACTCTCGTTGGCAAGTGAAGACGGACAGTCAATTTCTAGAACCTTGGTATTTAACCTTTTTAAAAATGTCCATGGGAACACCTTTCCTGGCAAATATCTCAGTCAGAGCTAAAGGCTAGAGAGTCACATCATTCACAGGAAATAGCATGGAATACACGGAAATGCAATAATTCATCTCCTTACCTCGGTGTGTACAAAGATTCAGGTGTCCAGTCCTTCCACTTTGAAGTTGTCTATTATTAAAGTCGATGATAGGCATTTTAACCTTTCGATTGCTAACTGGCCAAAATGGCAGCAAAGCATTCATAAAGAGATTCTCTGCTAGAGAACTTCATTTTCATCCGAATGTCTTTACTACCAATTTTGAATGATATAATATTCTCTTTTGCGATGCATTCCTTTAATAGCAACTTCCTGGTGGAATCTCTCTTTGTAATGTGATAATTTCCAATCTCTTATAATACAGCACTCCAGTACAGACTTGGTCAGTGGTTTAAGTAAAACATGCCAATCTAAACCACCACAAAGCTTTGAATGAATACAAACCAATCTTTCCTTTCATGATGCTATTGAAAAAAGTCTCAACAATTCAGTTCACGTCAATGTTAGTGGGTAAAATAAGACATGGTTGCAGTAATGAGAGTACATGTAACAGAGAACACCAATCACCACAGAACAAGAAGTGAATTGAAACTGTGAAGTTCATGTCATATTATGATAAACAGCAAACGATAATAAAGTTACATCATAATGGAACAAAAGGGAGTACATGTAAAACACGAGAATTCATATTCTTTAAAAACAAAGTCAAGCCATTGAAAACGAATTAGAATACCTTCAAAAGCATTAAGATACCTTAATATCAATATTTGTTCTCCAAAATAATTAAATTTTCCTGAAGCTATGTTGCATCGCAAAAGCTCTACTTTTTACTTCACCAAAATCATGGCCGTGCACTTTGAATTTGAAGCACCATATAACTTTTATTTATTGTTCTGGGTTCCCCGAGGAATGCATAATGTATTGTGGTGGAGTTTTCAACTCTTTCACCAGGATAACTCAACATGGACTTACCAGTCTCACAGTTGACACCCTCAAACCCTGGACAGTCACAGGTGTACATGTTCAATAAATTGTTGCAGGTGGCATTGTTCTGACATGGCATGCTGGCGCACTCATCTATATCTGCACAACAAAGCAGAGGATGAATTAAGGTAATTACCTTTTTATTATTTTGAACCATTATGGATGACAAATAACATTCCAGTTATGTTTTCCTAAACCATTTTGTGTCAATTGGCCGAAAAATTCAAAGCTTGAAGATAAACTCTGTCTAAGAAGAGGGGAAATAGTCTAAACTGTATTACTTCATTAATTGTTTCCAACTTTTAACCTCTCTTTTATACACTTCCAACATCTACTTTTTATTACTGCAAGTGTTTTGTCCGCTGATTGTCCCAAACGTTTTCGACAATTAATGTTTTGTTTAAGAAGGTTTCTAAAGTATATGCTGGAATATCAAAGTAAACGTAAATTAATAGTGTAGACAACATAAAGGATAGCACTTTCAAAACACTACTAGAACTTGTTGTTGTCCCTAACCTTACAAATATTGGAGGTTTGTTCCCCTAGTGTACAAGATTGACGCTTATCTGCTGACAAAGATACAAAAAATTGTCCCTAATAACTAATATCAAATGAACTTTTGTAGAAATGTAATGCAGGCAGTTTTAAAGTCGCTGATTTTAAAATCGGTGAAAATGTAAAGATCAGTCAACACAGTCAAAGCATAACAGCGAAGTGTTTTAATTGAAGGACCACAATTCATTACATAGATCACGAGAGTGTTTACTTACACTGAACGTCTTTACCTGCAAAAAGTTACTGAGTGCAAAGGACATATGAAAACTACTTGAGCAACATGATCCTTTTCACCAGAGCCATTCTAGTTAAGAATTTTACATTACTTCAGAGTAATTTTTAATCTCTCAATCAAAATTATTATATTTCTGCTTCTCGTAGATGTCTCCTTGATTGGGAAAATGATGGACTATATACTGTAGTCAGATCAAAGTACGCCTAATAAAGCAATTTAAATCAGGTGTTAATCTAGTACATTACGTTTCATCATGTTTCAAGCATTTTGTAGATACTAAATAATGTTTGGAAAAACTAGGTTTTTACCACATTAACTGGACGCCATCTTTACAGCACTACCATACTCAGCTCATACACTTAACAAAATCATGCACACAATGTAGATGATAGATTAGTTTATGATTTTGTATACACCAGAGATCGTAATTTTATTTGATTTTACTGATCAATTGGAATGCGTATAAAATTTAGCAAACAGCTAATCTCTGGTGTGAAAATTATTGTTTTGAAATTATTACAGTTACGGTTTTCATGTTTTTGGTATGCACATTAATTTCAGTATTATAACATGAATCAGTTTGCTTTCCAAAAGTTTATCACTTCACATTTTTAGACCATTTCTTTTTCATTACTGCTTTATTCCACATATCAAAATTAATACTGAAAAATTAAGACATGGATACTGATTTCTAGATGCAGGACATATGGTAGGAAACTTCAGTTGGGTTACACTTGTCATTGAGAAGGAAAATACTTTATTGAATGGTATACTGCTGAAATATTCACTTAAAATGACTTAATTCGAGTTGCACACATATATGAAATACAAATCACGAGTAATGCTTGACTAAAATTAATGGGGGCTTCCCCGAGAGGCCTTTAGTAAATATACTGTGTCATTTGACATAGAAATGGGATTGATAGATACTTTGAAGGCCCTACAATCTCGCCCCAAACATATTTAGGAATATGGTCAAATTCCTAAAACAGTTGGTGACTGCACTTTGATTGACATTAATTTAACACTACGGTAGCTTCTCTTTGGTTGGTCAATGACGTGTACAGTCACTTGCGTTCTCAATTGCTTACACACAGTAGTCTGTGGATATGACCTTGAGTAATTAAACCCAGTGTAATTAAGCTATTGTAGCTTTGTCTGTGAGGTCTATCTGTCTATTAGAGATGGGCACTTAATAAGGAGAATATTTGCTGTCTGGAGCCAGATTGTACGTTCTGTAAGGCAAAACTGAGCAGAGCACATTATCCCACCCACAACTCTTTTGGCCTACTTTTCAAAAGAAAAAGGACGCTTATAGGAAGAAAAAGTCATGAGACTTTGTACATACATAAAACAGTTGGTTTCTTGTATCAATTTTGCTATTATAAGCTTAAGTAGGAATACGTTTGACATCCACCATTCAGTTACGCTAAAAGGACTCTAAAGTCAGAGGTAAAATAGCAAATTCCATTTCACCAACTTATTTTTCACTGTAGCTTTCACACTTTCATCCCATTTTCATAAGACTGAACTAAAGTCATATATAATATCAGTTCTGGGAGATTCAGACTGAGTAACCAGATGTAAAGAAAATTCTTTGTTCAGCAGTCCAGACCCGCTTCTGAGTATTGCAAGCAGAGTTATCCAAACATAGTAATTGAGAAGCCAATCGTATATATCTCCGTGGTTGTGCAATACCACACATAGCGACATATAGTGATAATAAAGGGCCTTCTGACAGTCTATCTCCAGGTACTGTTGAGCAGCATACTTTTAACAAGGTGCTTGCAAATGACAATGATAGATCAACAAAAAGACAGGAGGACAGTAGCATAAAGCTATAGAATGCAAATATTTTACGTTTAAAATAAATGTGTTTTGCAGACGAACACATACGACGCATTCTACAGTTCTATTTTGATGTTTCCCGTTTCAACCAGGTGCACTGGACTGGTTTATGTAAAGGTTGAAATAAGTCCAACTTGCTTTCGTCCGTGTCCATCCTTTATGTTAATTATGTATAAAAATTAAAAAAATAAATTATCACCTGCATGCATTCCCCAAAAATGTGAATGTAGAGAGCACAATCTTCTTGACATATCTGAGATATCTCAGTTCTACACAACTGCGAGTGCGATTTAGTGCATTCCAATAATGCTTGCTCCATAACTATGAGTTTTCTATTATCATATCATGATATGTAGCAGGGACCCCTTGACATTGGAATATTTTTTAGATAATGATAAAAAATTCGTTTAAATGGAAAATTGAGCCCCCATTTGAATTAGTGTACCCTCGTCATCCCTGTTAAGAAATATCTCCTGTGAATCATGTGCATTTTTTGTCACTTTTTTGCTAGATTCATGCAGAATAACTCCTCAGCTTACCCTCAATATTCAATTCTTTTATAAAGAAAAATACTTGTAAGCGAGATAAGCGGAGATCTCTAAGATTTGGCAGATATTTGAAAAATGAAACTGGGGGCTACTGCTATTTTCCTTTTAATAATGTACACGCATCCATTCTTTTGCAAGCTGAATCCCCTTGGAGAAGCAAACCGACTACTGTTATTCACAACAAACGATTGTACACTTACAATGCATCACTAGTTCTATTCTACACTTGTGGGGGGGGGGGTGGGAGGAGTTAAAGGCCGCAGTTTCAGTTTCAAGAGTTGTTGGTGCGACTAGTCTAACATTTAATCAGGACTTTTCAGGCTGAGTACAGGAATGTATTACCACTATCCCAACAGTCAGCAGAGACCCTCCTTCAGATAAAGTTTTAAATTTGAAAAGATTTCTCCCAAGGAACCGCTGAAAAACCCTGAGGTAAAGATTGAAGTAGAATTGCTTCATTTTGCAAATTAGAAATCTTTTCTAAACCAGCCGAGATGAAACTTAATTGGTTTCAGCATCTTTGTAATGGTTGATATCTGTGGCCAAGAGACTTGATGTCACGTGAAACCAATCTTATACTTGAATCCAAAACAGTAACTCTCGTGATGAACAATTTACCATCCTTCCGAAAGGTTTTCATTCCAATTACTGACATTTTTACTTGTATTCTCCAACTTTGTAAACATTTTCATATTAAAATTGTGACAGTATTTCAGGAAGTACATGCATATATAAACTACAATTAGATTTACATTTCATCAAACATGCCTTTGATGCGAGAAATTTACGTAAGAAAGAGAATCACGTACCCTCCTCACAGAGCTCTCCTGCAAAGCCATCCACACAAAGGCACTGAAAGGGGATACTGGTGTCCCCACCAAGTTCAGAGCAGGTAGCGTTGTTGAGACACGGTTCAGACAAGCAAGGGTCAATTTCTTTAAGGTAAATGAAATGAACATGCAAAGCGTAAGTTCACCCGCTAGTTATACCAACTTATGCAATGGCGTCACCACCTGCTTGACAAATGACTCGATGTCAAGTTAGAGGACAAACAATGAATCAAATATCTACTTTTACAGGCTTACCTTTGCCAAGCACATCTTACTTCGATATCTATGTTCCTTTGACCCGATACGCATACAGTCTTTGACAGCTACATATGCGGGCA
Organism: Holothuria leucospilota; assembly: GCA_029531755.1. Taxonomy (NCBI): domain Eukaryota; kingdom Metazoa; phylum Echinodermata; class Holothuroidea; order Aspidochirotida; family Holothuriidae; genus Holothuria; species Holothuria leucospilota. The sequence continues at coordinate 55,090 of JAIZAY010000079.1, read as the reverse complement.
ACGATCTATTACCTTCTTATCAAGTTTTTAACAACCACCAAACTTTGTTAATGTAGTCACCAAAGAAGGAAAGTGTAGGAGACGGTGGGGGAATTGGGGAGATAATTATCTCGATTAATCTTTTACTCATTATTTGGCCGATTTTACAAAGTATAAACAGTTTTCACAATTAGTACTATCTCCAACTAAACCTGCGTTTTCATGAAGTGTGTTTTACCATTACAGAAATGCTATATGGGTAAACTATCTTGCCATACTTTAAAATCTTCATGAATGTCTTATCATCGTAATATATCAGGTGATTTCCTTTTTGTCCTACGGTTCTTTGATGATACCATTCCGAGGTAGTATTTCCATGATGCAAGAGGTGCAACTGACGGTGCATGGGAAATCCCATCCACGTTAACCAATAGGCTGTAGGACTTACGCGCTGTAGGATCATTGGGCTGTAGCAATATACGAAATGTTGTCACCAGTTTTTAGGATTCATTAGGTCAATGGAAATTATTTCCAACTCGCATAAGGTTCTATGAAGTTCTATGCATGTTCATATTCTGTCGGGACGACGTAGGGACGTTAATGCATTTTCGCAGGTTTACCATGGCGTTATTCGGTGAATGTAAAATCCACACCTTTGCGCCATCTTATATGAAGAGTATGAGAATGGAGATAAGTTTTAATTGACAAATATAGACATAATTGACATTTTACCTCTAATTTTGCAACACCAACTACATATCATACACCTTTTAGGTGATACTTATAGTTTCCGACGTAGTAATCACAATTTGGGAGCTGTGACAAGATTGAAAGTGTCTTCATCACCATTACCGCTTTGCAGCTTACAGCAAACCCTAGATATACATTGAACAAGTCGGGTTCAGAATTTCTTGAATTCCTGTAATTGCTCAAACGATTAATTTCAAGTATGACATAGCCGGTTGTTATACTATCGTTCTTCTAGATATTCAAAGATCACACTACATCTCTGTGGTTAGCATGTGTTTGCCTGTTACATTATTACCATTTCGTTTAATCACACATCATGGTCTTGTCGTCGCTGAACTATGATTAAGTGTAAAATTTCTTGCAAATTTGAACAAGGAAAATAAATTTCCAAGTAACTAATAAGGAGAGCTTGTGCACATTGGTTCAGTGAAGACAGTTTAAAAACAAAACTAACAAAACTAACAAGCCGTTACACATCAAATTCAAGTAATTTGGTGTGGTAATAGTGGTTGCTGTGTATGAAAGCCAGATGTGATTGAAAACAATACACAAACACAGGCAGAATGAACAGTAAACAAATTTCCCTCCAATAAGTGGTTAGCTCCATACTCCAAAGACACATTGCCTTTTTCGGCTTTTCTTTTCCCAATAAGTAAAGATGAATTAATAAGTGTATCTAATTTCTGCCTTAAATCAGGCAAGTCCGCTGGGTTTGATGAAATCAGGTCTGTTGTTAACCGGGTTATCTGTCTTATTTGTAAACCTCTTACTTATGTTTTTAACTTGTCCTTATCGACTGGGGTTGTTCCTGATAGTTTGAAAATTGCCAAAGTAGTCCCTATCTTTAAGAAAGGTGATCCCAATTGCTTTGTTAACTATAGACCTATTTCCGTTTTGCCCTGTTTCTCTAAAATTCTTGAACGCACTGTTTACAGGAGAGTCTCAATTTTTTTAGATAAGAATAGCATTCTTTTCCGTGGTTAATATGGCTTTAGAAATGGTCTCTCCACTGATATGGCCTTGTTGATGCCGTCGACAACTTGATATAGGTCATAAACAACAACCGTACTGCTGTAGGTATATTTTTGGATTTATCTAAGGCTTCGACACTATTGATCATACCATTCTTCGTCAAAAATTATTTCATTACGGTATTAGAGGCACTTTCCTTTCTTCGTTTACTAGTTATCTCTCCAACAGAAAGCAATTTATCTCTCTTCAAGGTGTAAACTCTGATGTAAGTAGTATTCAGTGTGGTGTTCCTCAAGGTTCTATCCTTGGACCCCTCCTTTTTATCATTTATGAACGATGTCAGTAAAATTTCTTCTAAAGCTTCCATTGTATTATTTGCTGATGATACAAATATTTTCTCCTCTGATAGTAATTGTACACGCCTGGAACAAACTATTAGAAATGATTTAGCTGCTTTCAGCGATTGGTTTGCGGCAAACAAGCTTTCGTTAAACTTAGATGGTCAACTTTAACATTGATATTAATGATAAATCGCTAAAAAAGGTGGATTGTGTGAAATTCTTACAGTAGGTGTCTTTATCAATTCTAAACTCACTTAGCATGAACACAGTATGTGTATTTCCACACTTGTTGCTTAAGTTGAGGCATTCTTTCAAAACTGAAACATACCCTTCCTAGGAGCATTCTCAGGTCCCTTTACCAGACACTAGTACTACCACATCTGACTTACTGTTGCATTATTTGGTCTGGATAAAGCAAGTATTTGTTAAACAAGTTAATTATTAAGCAGAAAAGGGCAATAAGGCATATCACCTTTTCCCATTCGAGGGATCATACAAACGCCTTATTCAAGTCTATGAATTTACTTAAACTTATTGACCTATTCAACCTACATGTGGCCAGTTTTGTCTACCGTTCTCTGCACGAAATGCTTCAAAATTCGCTTAATGCTTTCTTTACACACAACTCATCCATACATTCTCACAACACAAGGCAAGCTGACCACCTGAACACAAGAAAATGTCACATCAATTTGTACAAGAATAGTCTTCATTACCGTGCCAGTACACTTTGGAATCTCTTGCCTTCAACAGTAAAGGCCAAGCCCTCCTTAGCCTCCTTTAGAAAAAATCTCCAAAGGTACTTTATAAGATTGTACTAATCCCATGAAATGTTTACTGTCCCTGTCTATTAGCACTCCTCTTAGGGTCTAGGGATGGATGGAGGTTGGTATTAGGGGTGGGTGGGGGTAGGGTGGTGGGACGTGTATTAATTGGGAGGTAGTTTTGCTTTTCTTTTTCTATGTGTATTCATCCTAGCTTTTCGTTTTTTCTCAGGAAGTGTCACTTCTTGATAAGCCCTACAGGGTTTCTAAGCGTTCTTCCTTTCACGCATTTTGCTACTTATATGCTTCTATTCACTTATTTGTTTGTAAATTTGTGTTGTGATAAATCAAAAATAAATGAAATGAAATAAGCAATGCGCATCTGATTAAATAGACAATTACGACGCAAAATAGATACTCCTAGTAACAATTGAAATAGTGGATGACTTGGAACCAAATGTAACTTCCACCTCAATGCGCCACCTGTAGAGACGTTGAACACACAAAAGCAAACCAATTAATATAAATCTGATAACCACCAAGAAAAATCAACTCTTAATACTGAGCAGGATCCCAGGTGTCTTATTAATCAAAACTGATGATAAACTATGTATAAGGCCATGTATCTTTGGACTTTACTATCACTGAAAACCCGTTACATGATCCATTTCCTAATGAGTGCTCTGCGAGATTTGGCCACGTGAGTTTGAATATTTCAGTAGAATTTAAAAAAAAAAAACTAAATGACTTTTTACCAATTATCAAAAGGTTACTACATTTCAAACAATAACACTCTTTATCTGTGCAATCTCTTCATAAAACGTAAAAACATCACACTTACCATTTTCACAATTGACCCCTTCAAAGTTTGGCGGACATGTGCAATTGTACATGTTAACAAAGTCGTTGCACGTAGCTCCGTTTTGGCAGGGCCTACTGGCACATTCATCAATTTCTGATAAAATGTAAAAATACACGTCCAGATGAAAAACTGTTTTTCTTTACTTTGAAAATGCACAACTACAAAATTAAATATTAGCGACAGCTACGTCATGGCAAAAACCCAATTTCTACAATACCAAACCCTCGAACAAATCAAGTCTGAAGAACAATCAATACATAGTGAATAAAATAGTGACAACTCGGAATAGTATTGCTATTGCGGAATATTACAAGAACAGTAGAAAATGAAGTCCATGCACCCTTGGAAAGTATTATTTCCTTACAGGAACACCATGTAACTTAAAACAGGAGTTTTCATTCACAATATGAAAAATAAAAACAACGTGGTAATCAACATCTTACGAAAACCCGTGGTAACCGACATCTTACAAAGGCGAAGACATGCAAACATTTCGCACGAAAATATTTAAGTAATTAAAATAAGTAAGTTCATGCATACAAAGTTACCTAGACTGATGCATAGGAGATGGATAAGGCCAAAAATATGTAATGCTCCTAACAAGCCGTGTCAGATATGTTCACAATTAACAACCGTTAAGAAAATATGCACGGGGTAAAAGAACCAAGTATAATACAATTTACACGTTCTTACCGGTTTCACAACGAATGCCGGTGTATCCAGGAGCACAGACACAAAAGAAGAAGTTGGGTCCATCCAAGCACTGCACTGCATTATTTAAACATGGGTTACTTGCACACTCATCAATATCTGTAAATAAAAATAAGGAACAAAGTAAATCCATGACCAGCTTGCACATGCAAAATGCACACATACCGTGTCCACCAACTGTCAAAATAGTGGAGTTGTTGCATGTGCTGTGGTGCGCCCAGGGATGACCCATCAGAGATGCAGCGTACATTCTTCCAAAAACCTGCATAATGCTGAAAAAGCGTTTCTAGGTTGCACTTTGAATACCACTCCCAGGAGAAAATTCCAGTTGGAAATTTCCGACTGGTCTCAACTGATCTTAGCTGGTTCCAACTGCTCCAAACCGTCCAGTTGTTCTGAAATGGCCCAACTGGTCGTTACTGGTCCCAACAGGTCTTCACTGGTACCAACTGGTCTTTACTGGTACCAACTGGTTTAAATAGTCCAGATGTTCTCATCCGGCCCAACTGGTCTTATCTGTTCCCAACTGGTCCAATTGGCCTCAACTGGCCCAACTAGTCCTTACTGTTTTGAGAGCCTGCATGACCTAGCTCAACTGGTTTCCAACTGGCCCAGCTGATTAAAAGCTTACACTGTACAGTACTAATACATATTGTTTTTAGACTAGTAATATGATAAGTAATATAGATAAGTGTCCATGTTATGTCCACTATTTTGCAAATACCCCTAGAGCTCCCGGGGTTACGCACTTTTTATTACATTCTGCTCTGCTCTACTCTGACCCCAGGACCCCTGAACTTCACACATTCAGGTGGAAAGCTAAGTATTTCAGAATGAAGCCCAAAGGCAAAATCATGGGTATGCGTCTGGATGTGATCCGTACCCTTACAAAAAAACGTGTGGCATGTTGTTCCAAATCCTCAGGTTTTCACATGTTTTCACAGGTATTTTGCGTGAAAACCTGTGTTTTCCCTTGACATTGACACAGGCTGGCCAGTTTTCACACTAAGTCACAGGTTTGTCACAGGTTTGCCACAGGTTTTTACATGCAAAACGTGTGGCAATTAAAACCAAAACTAACAAAGAATTCTGAGACAAAACCTGTGAGTTGAAATTAAAGGCAGGGAAAGGTGTGTAAACCTGTGTCAATCCTGTGTCCAGAGGTTTCCAAAAACACAGGTTTGCCACCCAGGAACATGCGTGATTTCTTTTGCTTTTCACGTGTGATCACGCGAGGCAACTGACACAGGTTGACCCACCTTTTTTGTAAGGGTAAGGTCTTCCCTATTATCAATGTGGGCCACCAGCGAAAATAATTAAGGACCCCCTATACGATTTTACAGTAGAATTTTTATGAATATCATCTATACAATACAAGACATATTGCAAACACGTAGATGCCTTGTTGAGTTGTACAGAAACTGCAGAAGACAATGTAAATGCTATGTGACGATGGCTTATATTTATAAAAGTGAATCCCAAATTCTGCCGGTCTCGAGCCCGGTCCCGGAAAATTTAGAGCCGAGTCACGAGTCCAGACTGTACGAGACCGAGTCCGATTCCGAGTCCTTGCCTTCCGAGTCCGAGTCACAAGTCCGAGTCCTTGAAATCGTGAATCGAGACCGGTCTCGAGTCGGAGACCGGTCTCGAGTACTACAGCACTGTTACATACGTGCCCCACCCCCTCAATATTGGCTTTTGATATTTCCTATTCTGGGTAATGAACTAGAAAGCCCAAAGGCTTAGTGATTCCTTGCCGAATGGGGATGCTTTGTAGCACTGAGGTTTATCCCTCAAATTTACAAGTATTACAAGTATCCAACACCCCTGTCTTGAAATATCGTGTTTTTCAATACATTTGGTCTTTGACCTCTGATGACCTCAAATGACTTCTGACCTCCAATCGATCTTGGATCTTAAAATTCTTGGGAAAGCTTGCTTTTGACCTCTGGTGACCCCATATAACGGTGTTGGGAATTCTTGGGAAATTTTGCATTTTGACCTCTGGTGACCCCATATAACAATTTTGGGGATTCTTGGGAAATTTTGCTTTTTGACCTCTGGTGACCACATATGACAATCTTGGGAATTGTTGGAAAATTTTGCTTATTGACCTCTGGTGACGCCATATGATGATCTTGAGAATTGTTGGGAAACTGCTTTTTTACCTCCGGTGACCTCAGATGACCTTTGACCTCTTCCAAAAATAATGGGGTTCTTTCTCTCACCATGATAGATCAATATACCATGTATGAAAAGTGTCCTTCATTCCTACCTTGAGATATCGTGATATTGCAAGGTTTTGAGTCTTTGACCTTCAGACACATCAAATGACCTTCATCAACCAGAAAGCCGAAAGGCTAAGTGATTCCTTGCCGTTGTCATGTAAGTTGAGTGCTTTTGTTTGAAGTTGACACAGATTTAATTTTGCCATGTCCTCTGCTAGATGTAACATCCAAACATCTTTCATGCTTTATTAACACTGATGGGATTTTCACAGCCTGACCTTAAATGACTGATGGCCTTGACCACAAACAAAAAAGCATGAAAAGATGATTCACTCATATGGGAGAGAAACTTACCAACTGTATGTATTTCTTTGCTGTGTTGATTGCTGTACAACCCCTCTTAGCATGTGGGAAAAGTAGAGAAGACTAGGAATACATCCACTTGTCCCCCAAAAGGGGACATTATGCATAGCTTTCCTGGCTTCGCAGAAGTAGTGTAGTCAAGAAGACAAGACAATCTCACCCTTTTAAGAATCCATCAAGAAAATGTTATAGGAAATTTGATAGGTGTAGGCTTTGAGAATTTTTCAAGTTGTTCCTGTCTTTGTAAGGTAGTCTTACAACTTGCACTTTACTTCAATCTGAGCCTATCTTGACCTTGACTTTTGCCAAAACACTTCACAAAGAGCTATACATTTAGTTACTATAAAATCATTATACTGGTGTTGGTGAAAACACCCTATCAGTACAAAATTTACATGGTGTGGTCATATAGTAAGGATGAGTAAAGTTACACACCTGTCCACAGTGACAGTGAGCTATGCTTGAATAACTTGGGACTAGCTGGTTTTTAAAGGAGGTATGTGATTGGCTTCTACTTATTATCTGCATTAGTTGTATGAAAATTCAGAGTCCGAAGGGGAGTATGTTGCCCATCAGTTCTCATACATACTACATTAAAACTAATTTTCAACTAAAAAATGAAAGTGGGGTTGAAAGGGTATGCTTAAAAGTTTATTACAGGGAAGAAGGCATTGCTGCATAGAAAGTATAAATTGCTGCATGCAATGCCAATTTACAAAATGTCATACTTCTGAAGAAGCTGTGACAAGCTAGAAGGTCTGTTTTGATTAATCTTGCCCAAAGGAATTTTTTAATCAAAGGGGCTATAGCATGAATACAATCACACTTAGAATGTCTGAATATCTCTGTATTCACAAATTGTGACCACAGTTTGACTGACTTGAATTGAGGCAAATGCTTTACTGTGGTCAATAATGAATTTTGCAGGTAAATGGTACAGTACTATCGATACCAGATTGATGACACACTTGGGCAATTTTAATTCAACACAGGCTTGAAAGCTTTGTGTGGCAGGTGGACATCATAAGTGTTTTGGAGGATATAGGTATAGGGGTAAATTGTTAGTGAGATCATTTCATTTTGAAATATTGTGGTCTGAAAATAACACAATGTCTTCAAACAAAGTTAATTCTTTCACAATGTGGACACTGAATGTTTAAACTATGAAGAAGACTATAAAGTAAACTTGCCACATGATTATTAAAAGTTTCATGATGCCATCTCATCTGCACCACCGTAAATTCTGTTGAAATTATCAGCCAGTGACAGATGTATCATACGGGCTGATGCAATATTATTATTAAACATGCTTTCAACACCTGCAGCCCTGAAAAGAAGGTTCCTGTAATTTATTGGGGCTGAATGCAAGATCCTGACATGTTCTTCGGTGAGTATGTTGTGTTTACAAAGTTTTCGGAGAGAAATTTTTAGTGAAAAATTCCCATGACAGCAAACTTTCATCTCATCACAAGGAAAAGTATTTTAAGTAGCTCATTTTAAGATTTATGATACCAAAAATTTATCCAGCAAATATAAAGACACATAAAAAAAGAAATAAAAATGTGATTTTAAAGTGCAGTTTCAAAGAATTTTTTTTTTATTTTTCTAGGCTTCTAAGCCCATTAAACACACAAACATACTGAACATAATTATATACAGTACTAAGTACATATGAAAAGTTGACTTAATTTAGGCAATAGATACAATCGCCCCAAAATTAATTTGCAAAATCAGGAACTCTCGCAAATCTTTTCTTATTTGCCTTACCACTATGGTATCTTTGTAGATGCTTCTGAATATAAGTATTACAAACAAAAGGTATAGCAAGTTTTCTATGAATTTAACAATTTAGTGACACAACTACCATCACATGATCCAAAAAGTCATTCTTGAATAAGGACGACAGGGTATACTAATTCTGATTGTGGTGACTTCATTTTCCCTTTAAATCTAGAAGAACTGCCTCTGTCAGATTGGAATGAGTGTAGGCCTGAAAAAAACTTTCAAGATCAAGGAAAAAGACAGGTAAATGAAGACGATAAAAATTAAAAAATTGGGCAGAATACAATTTCAGGCAGGAGGTATCAGAATTAAAATTAAACTATGTTGACTGACATGTCACTGCAGCAGAAAGATAATAAATAACTTAATTTTTAGAGTATTCTCCTGAAGTAGATATCTTCCTTGGATAAGGGTTTCATCAAGGTTTGTAACTTCCAGTAGTCTACAGCACTTCTGAAGTTGTGAAGCAAGTGGCCACTTAAATTAATTAGCTCTGAATGTTTGTCATCTACAAGAAAAAAGGGTGGAAAAAACGTATTGTGTAAGCTCACAGTAAGGGACAAGATTACTCATTTCAGCACCGTGAGGAAATGGTTTTCTTTTATCTTGAGCAATAGTTGAAAGTAGTGAATAACCATAATGAATTGATGATGTACAAACATGAATATAGTGATGCCTTTCAGCAAAAAGCAAACATGTCGTGCCATTTGTATATAACCCTGAAACAAGCTGCTTGAGTTATCTGTAAATGCAATCCAATAAATGAGCTGGCAATAGGATATTCTTTGGTTTTGGAGCAAGCTGTTTTAAAGTTATTTACACCATTTTGTGGTCACTAAAGAAGCTTTCTTGAATTCCACTTACTTCTATATCTGGTTGGGAAAAGTTAACATGTACACGGTCTAGGCAGGAGTTGTAATCTGTTGTGACTTTACCAATAATTTGCTTGAAGTTGTTTGACTTCGTTAGCTATAAAAGGGTGTCTTTGTCAGAACTGTCCTGTAGCAAGTTTGCATTGAAATCACCCATAACTTTTGTTTAGATGTTATACGGCAATGCTGTACATAATTGTTTTAAAACTTTCAGAAATAATTCCATGGAAGCAGTAGGTGGCCTGTAAATGACAATAATTTGTAGGATACCGCTTATTGTATTTGCGGTTACCGCAGTAATTTCAACGTTGTTGCAGTTCAACGATTGTTATTTACTTGTAATACTGTTCTTCATGTACAAAACAGTACCACATGCAGAGGTGTAGGTTGACATCTTCAAGAACAGATTGTATCCATCTATTTGCAAGCTTTTAGCAGATACTGCAGTTGATAAATGACATTCTTTGAAGACAAGTATATCAGCAGAAAGGATTGTACTGTCACTTTTGATGTTTACAAGGTGCTTCTTTAATGACCTTATATTCTGATGTAAGACAGTTGTAGTATTTTCTGTTGTTGGGATTGTTGGCATAGAAGTTTCCATAATCCTCTCTATTCGCAACAGTTGCATTTCATCCAGAACACTGCGATCAACATTTATTTATTTTCTTTACTTAGATTCAGAAGATATAATCCATTTAATGATGTCGCATGACATAAAGCGACATAATGTACGTGGACTGAGATTTTCGGCCAGACATATCAACAACTACTTCACTTAATGTGTCACCTTGGCATCTGTGAACAGTTTTTGCAGAAACTGGCCTGAGGGGATCTTACGCAAGATCTCTGCATTTATGGAACGACCAGTTCTAAAATGTCTTGCCATTCTAGTTATTGGGGTCCACAAGGATGAAAGCTTAGAATCAACTTTTCCTATACTGAAATCATCAAAGTGTATACAGACAGTATGAATTTGATTTGCTCGTGAATTTTGGATGCACTTAACAAAACCTGAAGCACATTGATTATTCCATCATCGACTGCTACATTAATACATAAATCAACCCTTTGACCAACTGCAATATACACATTACTTGCCAAACCCATTGTGTTATTAGGATTGTCTGGTACGCAGGGGCATCAATCCGTATTTAAGTGTGTGGGGGACACACATGACTTAGCACAAACTTTCAAGCCCTTTGTTTTTGAAAAGGGCGTGTCTTTCCATAGGCCCTTCCCTGTGTCCCCTCTTGTGATGACTGACGCTGTCCTATTCTAATAAGAGTTAGGATTCCAAACACTGGCGTAGCCAGGATACTTGTTTGGAGGGGGCCAACTGCGGAACACCCCTCCCCTCCACTTTGAGAAATTTTTGAATATTTAAGTACCCTTAGATGCAATCTTGTGCAACATGTAGCATCACTTGAAGTCAATTTTTGTGTTCCATTACCAAATTCTTTTCAAAAGTCGATGAGGCCCTGCCCACCCTCCTCTGGCTACGCCAATGATTCCAAAGTAAACATGACCATCATAGATGATCTGCCAGTTGAAATACAGGGAGTCCACGGAATTACTTCAAGATGTTACTTTAATCATATCCAAAAATAGCCGAATCGACGCTCCGCAGCGTGGGTCATTGTCAGAGATCATGAACCCCAACCACGCCCTAGCTAGGGTCATATGTTTTTGGGTGTAAAGGCCCCCGATTAGGACTGGTTGGATTTTTTTCCAACAGACTGGCGGCGTGTTAATTGCACTTTGTTATGCGCTCTGCGTTTTTTATACAGCTGTGGTTATCCTTCCTTTGTCACTACATAAAGGAGTTGTCGGGGGAAGGGTCTAAGGGGAAGAGTGTCCTCCTCCCCTGTGAGTAATTTTGTTAATTTCAGGTTGCCCAGGTTGAAAATGGTGCTATTTTGGGATATATTCAGAGATGATCGCATATGGCTGGAAAATGTCCATAATTTAGTGAATTCTAATTTTCCGTCTGGCTGGATGCTTTTACTAACTGCAGTGGCGACGCGTAAATTGCACCTTTTCATGAAACCTGCGTTTGTATACAGCAGTGGGAATCCTTCCTTTGTCACTACATGAAGGTGTCGCTCAGGGGCAGGCGTCTAAGGGGAGGGTGTCCCCCTATCCCTCCCCTTTGAGAAATGTTCGTAAATTTAAGGTTGCTGAGATGCACATGGTACTATCTTTGGTTTATTTTTGGAAATGATCGTATATGGCTGGAAAATGTCCATAATTTAGTGAACTTCAAGTTTTGGTTAGGTGAAAGAAGGGAGTATGTTGCCTAAGAGAAGGATACGTTTTCAACAACCTTCCTGAAGCCCCCGTTTTGGTTACTTTACTGCTTCTATTCTGGCTAAGCTTTTTTGCAAAAATACCTGCGTTCAGTCAACAGAAACGTTCTTGGACTATTATGAAAATTTTCCTTTCCTTCATTGTGCATTATAAAAGGGAAGCTCTGGATCAATTTTACAAAATGGGGCAATGGCGTAATGCTTATCACCTGACATCCAAATGGTTATATAGATTATGATACCAAGCACTTTACATCTATCGCATTTTCACTAATTTTGAACGAAAATCCAGACAAACAGCTTCCAGCAATGGAGAATCGGCAAGAGGGAGAGAAGAGGTGCAGTAAGGTGATGTTAGACCTCCCGGTGTAGCAAAAGGTGTGAAGGACTAACAAGCGCGTTTCAGCTTTTTCTTCATAAGTGTATTAGTAATCACCATCTATACCGATAATGGCTTCGAACGAAGCGCTCTGTAAAAGTTTTTGAAAAATATATAACGGCAATAACGTGCTTTAAAGTCGCAACCTTCCACATCGTGCTTACAAGTTAGATTGAAGGATCCCATATTGATGCGTGGCCTCTACACAGATGTTTGGAGATGTATCTCTGTTAAAAGTACTAAAAACCTCTTTCCCCTTCTCTGCTACACCAATTGCCTCAAGGATGGACGTTACCATTGTCCAGATCATGACAAGTGATACAGCTTGTTGGAAAGAGATAATTAATTGGCTTGGCGATGGAGATAGCCTCGGGCGTTAGAAAGTGACATATAATCCTACCCCAAGAAAGTCCAATTTGGGAGGGGGGAGGGTCGAAAATCTAATATTTTTAACGGGTTCAATACGGCATAGTGATCAGAATAGTTCCTTGTATAATCACCTTTTTAATGATCATCAGATGGAGTGCAAACTGAAACGCATACGCGCGAAGCGAGCCGAAATTTTTCATTGAATAAAATTTCCCTCACAAAATCTACATTCAGAATCTGCATCGAGACACTTTCAACAAACCTACATGTCACTCAAAAAGCCAGTCAGATAGAGCCACGGCCCTACTCTTCACGAAGTGTGGGGGCAGGGACATTTGATAGTGTGTCCTCCACCCATCGAAATGTGGGGGACGTGTCCCCCGCCCCCCCCCCCATTGACGTCCATGCTGGTACGTGGTCAAGTATTGTTTGCTTGATTGGATTGCTCACATCTCCAGTCACTATATCAATGGCTGGAATCTGAACTTAAGTTGTTCTCAGCAAGTCAAACAGCTCGTTGTTATGTGCATTCACTTGATCATTTGTTTGAAACAGATTAGTAGCCTCTTTTGCTACTTCTTCTGAAGAAAACTGTCTAGCTTTCAGGGTAGCTAAGTCATTATATGTTTGATATCCTTCTCCTAGTCTATTTAGAAGTTGTGCAAATAGCAGGCCATCTTTTTGCCTCATTATTTTAGTCAGCTAATAAGCAGTGACGTTACTGTTCCACAGTTTGGTTGCCAATGGACCATAGTTGTCTGTTAAATCATTGAATATCCACCCATCTCTCAAAGGCTTTAGTTGGAGGAGATCGCCAGCAGCTGTGATAATGATACCACCAAAGACTTTCTTTGATCCCATAATCTGCTGGAGTCTTTGATCAATGTATCTGAACACCCGATGTCCAGCCATTGATATTTCATCGAAGAAAATAATTTTCAAGTTGTGGTATTTAACTTGCAATGAATTCAACTTGTCAACCGTTAAAGCTTTGTAGCTACATAACCCTTGGTTAGCTGGTATTTGTAGGACACAATGGATTGTGGAGCCTTTGATACCATAGGCTACTTTACCTGTTGGTGCCATAAGGAGTATATGAGTATCATCAGGGTCATTACCAGGTACAGCCGAGTAGTCCCTTAGCAGAGCATTATAAAATCCTTTCAATACTTGTGATTTTCCAACACCAGCACCACAAGTCAAGAACACATACAAAGTTTCATATTTTGTCGTACACCAGTGTAGAACATGATGTTGCTTTTGCTTTGTTGAGATTGTGTACAAGTGAATGGTAGTCATCCTCTGGCATACGTGGTTTGAGTAATTCTTCTGTGCTAACATTGTTCACTGTTATACCAATATCTTGTATAATATTATACATCTCTTGTGGGCCATCTTTGCTTGTTCTCATTTGCTTCTCTAATCTGTCTTGCTCATTTGCATGTTCTGAGTTGGGAGCAATGCCACCAGGTAACTCTACATATGTATTGTTAAGACATTCGATAGCATTATCCAGAGCTTCACTGTTGTGATTATATTCTGCTTCTTTTTTCTTTGATTATCATCTCTAAAGTGGCATACCAGTCTTGATAACTTTTAATGAACCAAGGATATCACATTCACATTTCCATGGAACAAACAACATCAATTGCTCTCGGTAGAACTTTTCAAGATCATTCTCTTTATTAACATATCTAATTATCTTGGCCTTACTTATTTTTTCGAAAGTTAAGGCACCCACTGATATATCTAGTTTGGTCACCTTTACTGTTTTCATACAGTTTATTTCCTTTTTTATCTGGTGTTTGGTGAATGTGGTTATCTTCATTTTCTACTTCGTATACATCTTCTCAGGGTTGCTGATTTTTTTTTATTTTTTTTTTTTGAAATCAAAAAATCGGATTTTTTTTAAATTTAAATTAGATTTTTTTATTGAATTAAAATGGCATTTCAGTTTAACAGCTTCAGCCCCATAGTTGCTAGAATTACCACATCTAACAGTTAGTCACCCATACCTACCCCTATATTATATTCAAAATACTTTACAGGCTAATTAAAAACAAATAGCCTACCAAAGGTGCCAAACAGGCCTACAACCATCAACATCAATTCTGGGTCTTCATTCGAGGTCCTTGTTTACAGTGCAAGCATCAGTCAGGATACACAGGAAATACATCCTGGAACTAAATGGTAAATGTACCCATTCAACTAGTGATAAATGAGAATTACACTATTGTATTCTGTCTGTGTTTTTTGTTTGGGGGTAGCACTTGACTTATGAATTGAAGTGTTTTGGACACCTTGAGCTGGGCCCTGATGGTCCATTGGGCTTATATTGATTACACACGTTTAATAGTAACCATTAGTTTAGTACGTCAGTTATTGCACTACACACAGCAGGACATTGTCAAGTTTTATCATTTGTTACACAGGGTGAATACAGTATGTCACCAACCTTCCATCATCACTGAGCTGTGCCAGTACCAAACACCTCTAAAGTTTGTTGATTCATGACTATCAATGACTGCACTGAGTTCAGTGGCAGGGATTGAAAGGTTTAGTGAACTTTAGTCTCAAGTGGAAATCATATCACTGAGTTGCTTCTTGTGGACAATTTAAGTCACAGATAAAAGCCTACATTATACAAGCCTGCACAGAATTTCCCATGAGACTTTTGTTAGGCCTAATAATGTACCTTGGTCTAGTCCTATATATGTTTAAAACCATCCTACATTGGTTTTGTAATTTATAGACAATATAAGTTATATACAATGATTATTTTCCCTTTAATAAACTTCTACAAGCAAAAGAATGGATTTTCTCAAAAAAGTGACTTAAATTAATGATTTTTTTTAAAAAAATCATTTGATTTAAATCACGATTTAAATCACTGATTTTCATCAGCGTGATTTAAATCAAACAACCCTGCATCTTCTGTTTCTGCATCTTTTGATTTACTTGTAGACACATCAAAGCAGGCTGCAAAGTCAGCAAGACAGTAATTCTCCAGTACTATGTCTAGCTGCATAATTTTTTTATTAAGCCCATGCATTCAACATCAGTGGAGTCGTCTGGTAGCTCTTGGATAACACTCAAAAGGTTTAAGAAGGACTGTTCGCTCTTCAGGTAGTGAGATATTAAAAAAGACAAACTGTTGTCTAGCTTTTCTCAATGACATCTGCAGTACAAGATAAACAACCCTCTGAGCACTTAGTTCAACATGATTTAAGAACTTATTTCCAATGTGTCTTACACGTTGTTTGATATCATGATTACCATCTCTTGCTTCTCTGGTAGCCCTTTGCATCAGGTAACTCATTCCTCTCTGTCCTTTACTTATGTAAGGCACGATGTACATTACACATGCATAGGATTTAAGAACATACTGAATGTCCATGTTTGCCTTTCATTTTTCTACCAGGGATTTGTTGTAGGCGTTCACTCTGGTTTCAGTAGTAACCTTTTAAGGAACAGTTTGTCAGATGTAGGAGACCATCTAATAGCACAAATGTACTGATCTTCTGTCATGTCAACAATCTGCAACATCTCAGCAAATGTTCCTGTAACATTATGCGCAAGCTTTAGTCCATCTAAACAATCTTTAATGCGTTAGTATAGGACTGAAAAAGACTCATTTCCATTTTCTTGGTCTCTGTCGTAAGCAGGTGTTAATATCATAGTTGTTGGCATTGGTGGAAGTAGAAACCCAAATCTGTAACTACCTTGCCTCTTTTTCCTGCACGTCTTAGCATGACTTTATGTTTGTAATGTTACTGAATGGTTCACAGTTGATGGCTTTTTGCATGTAACGTATTTGTCTACGAATGAGACAACTTGCTCATTTGTTGCACTTCCATACTGAGGTGCTTCTTTTATCCAATCCAACATATGAATATGAGGGGAACCACGTTGCTGGAATTCTACTCTGTAAAAGTAATCAAAGATATTTCCAACTGAATGGTATGAGCTGTGCATTACAACACTGATCAATCTATGCACTGAATACTCAAAGTATCTGGAACAAGTTACTGGATCACTCTGAATGAGATCAGACTTTCCTTGCCAAGTCATG
The DNA here is from genome assembly GCA_029531755.1 of Holothuria leucospilota. Lineage (NCBI taxonomy): Eukaryota > Metazoa > Echinodermata > Holothuroidea > Aspidochirotida > Holothuriidae > Holothuria > Holothuria leucospilota. Next base: position 38,337 of record JAIZAY010000079.1, on the reverse strand, counting down.
TTCATGATTTGTGAATCAGTAACTCCTTGTTGTGTAAAGTCCTACCTAGAATTCTCAGGAGATGTAGCCATCGAGTCTCAGCAGATGAGGACATAAACCATGTGGGTATTCCCAACTGCCGAATCATAGCAAAAAGCCCTTCCTTAGAGTTTTCCACTATGGTGTAGATCCTCTTGAAGTTCTAAAAACTCTGAACCCTTCATCAAGAAAGAAAATTCCCTGTACAGGTTGCATGTCTTTGAAATCCTTTGCAGTCAGTTTTTCCTTCCAACTTCTTTTTTTCAAGCTCAGCCTAACTTTCTGTTGTATCTGATTAATTTGCAGTTTCTTTGGTCTGTAGAATATGTTGGTACACATTTTGCAAATCTTCTATCTTTATGCCTTAACTCCCATTTGCAAATTTCTCTGTAGTGAACTTTAACATTGTTTTTAATTCTAGGTTGCCCACAAAATAGTGTAGGAAAGGCTAGTTCTTCAGAGAATTTATCTTGGTAGAGACCCAATGGGTGATTACCTTCACCTGGGGCAGCAAGCAAGCAAGATTTCCTTCAATTGTGAACTCTGGAGCAAGCATTGTATCTAATACACCTGATCGTTGATCATCTTCATTGTGTTACTTCTGTTCATTCATCACCAGAGTCTGGCTGCATTTCTGTATCAGCTCTGCTGATACACCTTTCTGTTGCTCACTAGTAACCAAGGCAGGATCAATACTACTAGGGAGAAATTCTTTCCAGGCAATCTTTTTTTAATATTATTAAGTGTCTCAGGCCAGGAGTGCAGAACTGTCATACCTTCTTCTTTGTAGATCCCATCTAACTAACAAACTTCTTCTTTGTAGAGCTGATTGTTGTTTACAAGCCAGTTCGCAGCATCCAGTACTTTGTTTGGCTCAACATTCTCACTCAGAGCTGCATGATTGTAACAAGCTTTCTCTTGAATTTTACAGGAATAGTGTGACTTCCATCCATTTGTGCAGGTAATACTCTGATGGTATTTGCTACATCAGCAGGTACATTAAAATTGCCTTTAGTACTCTTTTGACTACCTCAAGGTTCTCTTATTTGCATGAAAGGTGTTCTGAGCGCAACTAACCGCTCTTCTAGAGAATGAAGACTCAGTTCATTAGGGATATCTGGCACAATAGCATTGTTTGCTTTACTGAAAGTAGGTATCTTACCAGAAGAAATATACCGGTTGCATGTTTTACAAATCCACACATTACCATCTGTTGATGATAAGTTGGTCTTGTGTTCTGTTTTCAAAGGAAACGGTACTGTTTATAACATAACTGTTCACAAACACTACAAATATATTCTGGATCTGAAGAAATGGATTGCCAAATTGTTGTTGTATTTCTTGAAATTATGTGTGGCGGGAAGCCACTTTTACGAACTGAGCATGAGATTCTCTCTGAGTGTAATTTCTGTTTGTTCAGAGTTGTTGCATACGCTTTTGATTTTGTAATTTTTCTTTTTGATGAGAATGTTTCACTGCACGCAATGGTTGCATACGTTTCTTGTTCATGTATCTCTCTCTTTCTGCGTATGTATCTTTTGACTGCATTTTGTGTATATGTGAAGCATTAATTTCACGTTCTTCTTCTGGGCATATGTTGACTGGTCCTAATTCTCTTCATTCTCGACATGTTCTGTTGTCTCTCTTTTGTGAGTATGCTTCATTGGCCCTAATTGTCCTTATTCTTGACTTGTTTTGGTTTTTTTTTTTTCGTTTGTGAGTAAATTTCATTGGCCCTTATGACTTTCATTCTAGTTAGGTTGTGTCTTTTTTCCTTTTGTGAGCAAATTGCATTGGTCCTTATGGATTTTATTCTTAGTAGGTTGTTTTGTGTTTTCGTTTGTGAGTAGATATCATTGGCCCTTATGATTTTCATTCTTTTTAGGTTGTGCCGTTTTTCCTTGTGTGAGTATGTTTCATTGGCTCTCATGGTTTTCATTCTTATTAGATTGTTCTGCTTTTTCTTTTGTGAGTATATTTCATTAGCCCTCATGATTTTTATGCTTGTGAGGTTGTGTTGTTTTTCCGTTTGTAAATATGTTTCATTGGCCCTGATGTTTTTCATTCTTTTCACATTCCTTTTGCTTTCTTTTTGTGAGAGTAATTCTTTGGTCCTCAAATTTTGAATTCTTTTGATATTGTTTTGTCTTTCTTTGTGTGAGTAAGCTTGCATTATTTTGTACTTCTTGTGTGGGGAATTTTTCATTTGATCTAAGATTTCTGATTATTTCCAAATTTTGCAATGTCTCTTTTGCAAGATATTTCCTACTGCTTGCTCTAAGCTTTCTCATGCGGCTTCCACTTCAAGAAGTCTTAGATTTATTATCTGGATGCTGTGCCTTTTTTGGTTGTTGCCATATGCATTGCCGTTGCAATTCTTCTTCAAAAAGTTGTTGTGTTGTTTTTGGTGAATAATTAATACTACAAACAATGTCATAGTGGTCATTGTCAGTGTTGACAAGATAAATCGCTTTTTTGGATGAATGACTTCTGTACTTAAAGAACCACTTTAAGGATATCAAAGCCACTTCCACTGGAAACCAGATAATGCAAAAACATATATATCAGTCTGTTAAAGAGATTCTGCAGCAATTATTTCAACTTCTGTGGCCCAAGTGTCAATGTGACTCATTTTTGAAGTTTAAAGGTATTGTTACACTGTAAGTCACTTTGAGGGTAGATGATTCTTTTGAATAGCTTTGACTGTCAAATCTCTGAAAATGTGATATTTTTCTTCTGATTCTATGATCAAATATGACAAACACCTAAGGAAACAGTTTCCGTCACCTTTAATTTTGTGAATACCTGACGGACTGGCAGTAATTGTTGAAGTAAGTGGAGAACTAATATAGCTCGTAGCTTTGGTAGTATGTGATTGGGGAATGTTATCCAGACCCAATGTCTCAGCAACTGCATTTGCCCAAGTCGAATTAACAAGAAAAAAGTGTAGCAACTGATTGTTCTCAATGTTGACAAGATGAACTTCTGAATTATGTGCATTGTGGTTACTGCCATGTTCAAGTATCTGTTCTTTCTCACCTTTACCAGAAGAAGGGCTAACTTTGGTTTGTCTCAAATGTTAAACTGATTTTTGATAAGGGTTTTTCTTTGTTGGTGGCCTTTTCTTTTTGTTTTTGGCATTTTGAACTTTGGTAGTAACAATGTGGAAAAAATTGTATCAATAATAATGGATCAATTTCAAAATGTTGCAAAGAAAGGATAAGATTAATGTTACACCAGGCAGAGTCGGAATAATTTGCATAAACTTGAATCTTAAAATTTATGAATAAACTTTAAAAGGTGCAGGGAAAAAAGATTAAAGAACTCCGTTGATAGGAAAAAATGGTGAAACCAGAAAAAACCCAATCTCTTAGGTGATCAAAGCAGATTTTAGTAGAGGGTCAAGTTGAGATGTAGCCAAGTTGAAGTTTGAAAAGGTGAAATTCAAAAGTAGCAAAAAAGGAATGATCAAGCAGAAAGGAGTCAAGGAAATCAATTCAAACTCTCAAAGGTTCAGGTCAATGGATCCAAGTTGTGACCCAAAACTGGAAAGACCAAGTTAAACAATGATGTGGTTTGAATGATCAAGCATATAAAATCTAGTTCTCCAGCTGAAAAAAGTCAACTTAAAGGATCAATCCTGTTAGACAGCTAGTGTAGACAGATCCCAAGTTTAATGAATGCAGATTATTAGCCTTGACAGATTAATTTTAGCGATTTCAAGGTATCAGTTGTGAGAAGTCAAGTTGAATTGAGTGCAAAATGTCAGGCTTGATAGATCAATTTCACTGATATTAAAGTATAATATTTTGCAGGTCAAGTTAAGTGATTGAAATGTATCAGGTTTGACAAATTTAAGTGATTTAAAAGTATCACCTTTGACAGGCAAAATTCAGTGACTGCAAATTATCAGGCTAAACAGATCAACTTCACTGATTAGACAGTATGAAGTTTCACAGGTCAGGTTAAATGATTACAATGTATCAAGCTTGGAAAATTTAAGTTGACTGATTTCGAAGTATCAAGTTTGACAGGACAAATTCATGAATGGAAAACATCAGACTTGACAAAGTTAAGTTGACTGATTTCTAAGTATTAAATTTGATAGGACAAATGTAATTACTGGATAATATTAGACTTTACAAATTTAATTGAGCTGATTTTAAAGTATACGTTTGACAGGACAAATTCAATGACTGGATAATATCTGACTTGACAAAGTTGACTGACTTTAAAGTATCAAGTTTGACAGGAAAAATTCAAAGACTAGACAATATCAGACTTGACAAAGTTAAGTTGACTGATTTCAAAGTATCAAGTTTGACAAGACAAACTCAATGACTAGACAATATCTTGCAATGATACACTGGACTTTAATAAAGTATGTATTTTGAAATTTTGATGAGTAATCTAGTAAGGCCTTTTCCTTCCTGAACTTTTCACTTGTACTAAAACAATCTCAGATCATGTGAAAAGAATATAAGACAGTAAAAAGCAAATGGTAGGTTAGCAAAAAGAACCACTTTTAACATAATGATATACATACATATTTATATATATATATATAGTTTGAGCTTTGAATTTAGATAGTGCTTTAAAAAAAGAAATTAGATGATAACCTTTTATAAATTGAGTTTTTAAGATCTTCCCCCCAAAAAACACAAGTTTCTGAAAAAGATTCAACACTGTAAACAAGGCAGATGCACAACTTTGAATTGAATGATCTGAATTGATTTTGGAATCTGATGATTACAAAGTTTCTCTCTCTCTTTAGAATGGAGTATTTTCAATTATGTTAAAGTTGTTTCAATTTCTGAAACGATAACAAAATCACCACTGGTACTGAAGTAAAATAAGCATCTTTTAGAAGGTTGTGACAGTCACACTGTATGTTTTGAGACAGTGTTGACTGTTAGGCTGTACTGGTCCAAGAAGTACCTGCAAGAAAAGAAAAAAGTGCGAATGAATTGTTGTACGAACATATTACTAACGTCAAAAAACGTTTGGTTCATATGTACCTATAGGTTTAGAGTGAATGGGTGAAGATGGGCTTTACAAATTGAACTTTGCCTAGGCAACCGCTCCAGGGGTATTTGTACCCCAGAAATGGATAATTGCAACCCATTACAATTGCCACGGGGGAATGGGGGGTGATGTTTGATCTTGGGAATTCTTGGGAAATTTTGTATTCGGACCTCCGGTGACCAAAGTTGACGATCTTGGGAGTTCTTGAGAAGTTTTGCTTTTTGACTTCTGCTAAACCCATGGGACAATCTTGGAAATTTCTTGGGAAATTTTGCTTTTTGACCCTGTGACCCCAGATGACCTTTGATCTCCACCAAAAACAAAAGTATTCATTTTTTCACAATAATAATTTCACATACCAAGCATGAAATCTACCCAAGCTTCCTTCCTGGAGATATCGTGTTAACAAGGTTTTAAGTATTTGACCTCCAGTGACCTCAGATGACCTTTTACCTCCACCAAAAAAAAATAGTGTTCATCTTTTCACTACAAAGCATCCACATACTACGTATGATATTTATACAAGCTTCCTATCTAGAAACATAATGTTAATCAGGTTTTCAGTGTTTGACCCCTGGTGACCCCAGATGACCTTTGACCTCCACCAAATATGATAGGATTCATTTCTCACCATAATGCATAGACATATTATGCATGAAACTTGTCCAGGCTTTCTAGCTTGAGACATCGTGTTAACAAGGTTTTCAAGGTTTGACCCCAGTTACCCCAAATGACCTCTGACCTCCACCTAAAATAATAGGGTTCCCATCTTACCATAACACATCTACAACCTAAGTATGCACTTTATCCCAGCTTCCTACCTTGAGATATGGTGTTAACAACGTTTTCAGAGTGACCCCTGGTGATCCCAGATGACCTTTGACCTCTGCTAAAAACAATAAGATTCTTTCTCTTAAAATGGGGCATCTCTGTACCAAGTTTGAGAACCATGAGGGTTTTCCTTGTTGAGATATCGTGTTAACGAGCAAAGGGGCACAAACAGATACACATAATATCATGAATGCTTAGGTTTCTCTTATCATCGAAACCAAAAATGGCAAATCCGTTGGTTGGTATCCCAGAAAATTCACAGCGGCAGATTACAGTTGACAGCCTGGACAGCTATCTAAGCCATCTCTCATGTAAAAACAGCGGCGCAAGGTCAAGAAAACCAAAACAATGTAACCTCACTCTGTAGATGAATATGAATTCTCATCATTTGCTAAATCTTATGCAACATTCATTGTGATTGGCTAAGAGTTCCCCTTGGCTACAGCCAAAGTGCTTCAAAGTTCAAGAAGAAAATCGACTTCAACCTGCACTCTGCTGTTTGAAGACTAAATGAAGTATCGTCACCAGCTGTTGATGGAATAATACTTCCCAGAATGCAGTTGTGAAAGCACACTCTCTTTATTTGGCATAAGGCTTATGGTCTAGAGCTAGGCTATATTCATTCCGTACACAGGGTGCATTCCATGTAAAGCCGACGCCAGAGTTACGCTGAGGGTCAGCGTTCTTTTGCCAGCAAAACACATGTGTGATTTATACCACAATAAAACATAACATTGCCTGCTATACCATGATCAGTCTTCACACTTTCTTTCCTATTTGGCAGGATTTAATCATATTTTGTGTGGAAGTCAATGTGACTTTAATATGTGGAAACATACCGCAGCAGAAAACTTTATAGCTCCTGTTTTGACTTAGAGCTAGTTTGCAGTACAATATAGTCCTAGGCCTAGACCATATATATATATATATATATATATATATATATATATATATATATATATATATGTGTGTGTGTGTGTGTATATATATGTATATATATATGTATATAACACTAATTCGACAGGTTGGGGGAAACCGCGATACCGCGGTTTCGTTAAGGCGAAAATGAAACAATAAAATACATAAGCATATATTTCCCCTAAGCTTAAAAAAAAACTGTTCAAAGACATAATCAACGTTATTTCAATGGCTCGCCATCCGTTAGTGTTAACGGATAGGTGTCCGTAAATTCGTCTACATTGAAGTAATAGTATGTAGATTGTGTGGTTGAAAGCAAAATACCATACGTTTACGTATTCCTATATAAAAAGTGTGTGAAAACGTTAAGGGGAAACGATTTTTTCCCCGAATGTACATTTTCCCCCTTATGTATGTTTTTTTCACACGATTTTTCCCCCAAGGTGAAAAATAGGAAAATATATATATATATATACACATATATATATATATATATATATATATATATATATATATATATATATATATATATATATATATATATATATATATATATATATATATATATATGCTCACCAGTCAAAACGTCTCTTTACCAAAACCTCCCGTAATAAAACGTCCCCGCCATTGGTGAAACTTCCCCGTTCCAAAATGTTCCCGTACCAAAACGTCCCGGGGTGAATCTTTGGTAGTTTTATAATAGTTATGTAACTAATTGATCAGCTTCTTGTAATGTTTTTAACTTCAAAGGAAAATAAAAATACAAATTAAATATTACCACCACGACCATACTTTCTAATGCAGTTTCACGTGTTGTGTATATAGCCTATCGAGGTAATGCAGTGAGAAAGTAAAGTGTGCACAGGTTATTAGGTACGGTAAGTACGGCTCTAAGTACTTTTCTTTGTGTCGTGATATAACTGTTCTGAAAACTAAAAAACTGTCAATGATTTCCCTAATACCTACAACAAATCAGTTAGAATTAAACTTCTCTTTATTAAACTTTAAAAGAGGTTTTATGTATATATTTCACTCATAGGCGGGGACGTTTTTGTATTACGTATTTAATTCCAGGGAGAAGTTGGTAAAAAGCGGGGACGTTTCGGTAAAGGGACGCATTTACTGGATGCCACATATGTAAGTATGCTAGGCTAGGGCCACGGCCTACATTATAGTGACTGTACCTTGAGTCGGTCAGTACCTTGAGTCGGTCACTTCATACAAAACAAAGCACACAGACTGCACACAACCCTTTTGCATGACCGACTCATAGTATCACCATGCTATAGGCCTAGGCCTGTATTCAATAGGTACTGTAAATTGTACGCCAACTCAAGTGAATCCTGTGCCAGGTGATTTCCTTCGTCTATGCCAAACATTACGCTGAAAATCTGCGTATAGCGCATGAAAGGTGGCACAGGGGTTCCTTACTGCGACACTAAAAATTGGTAACCTAAATTAGACCTAGTCTTCAAACAGCACCGTATAGGCCTAACTGTTAGGCCTAGGTCTAAGTTGATTTTCTTCTTGAACTCTGAAGTTGTAACTAACCTAAGTCTAAGTTAGGCCTTGGCCTAAAAATTAATGGTAGGGTGTACTAAGTTTGCCTTCTGTACAAATTAATTTTAACAATAAGTTAACCCAGCAGTGAACGGCCTAGCCTAGGCTAACTTTCGTGTTTAAGTAACTTGTAGCCCAGGCTAGGCCTTCTTGTAGTACGTTTTACTCTTACATGAGTATTGCAGCTGTTTTTGATCACTGAGAGTTTCTGGAAAGTGCCAAAAATGTCAAATGAAATCAGCAACTTCAAATGGCAATAATATTTACTTTGTGACTAACGAACCTTGTTTACATCAGTTTGCTAATGAGCTATATTATTACGTCATTGTAGCATGTTTGCAAAAAAAGCAACTTGCCATAGGAACCACGGTAAATTAAAATGTTGTAAGTGACGTCACAGCGTTATGCACACGGCATTCTGATATCAACAAATATTTCGAACGCTAGATAATATCAAGTGGTTAAGGTTATTATTTATTTCAAATTTTCGGAAGTTTTCAGAGGTTTAAAAGTAATAAAAAATAATTACAACATTAGTGTACGCTTTGGAAAGGAAATTTCCTGGTAGTAAATATAGACTTTAGGCCCTAGCTTTGCTGTTTCGATCAGCACTCTGCTGGTCGAAGTCCCCGGATTTTCAATGGTCCGTGTACGGTAAGGACCGTGTAAAGTGAGCTATCGGCGCGGCGACAGGCTGTACACGATCTTTAGGCCTAGGCTAGGACCTATACTAATTTAGTTATACTATGTACTCAGTCCTAAGAAGCACACGTTCCAAAACTAGCGGAAACGAACACAACCGTACGATGGCTACTTGTAACAGGAACTCACCTCGAATTCTTTATCAGGTCCAAAAAATCTGTCACAATCAAAGGATCTGTCAACGCCAAGTAAACCGTGGGCGAAACGTGCGTGGAATTTATTTATGCATGCACTTGAGTCTTACGGACGGATGTACCATTGGGAAGAGCAAAGATGGGGAATTTGAATGCATATTTTATTTTTGTAAACTAATCTCATTATGTATGCAAATATGCAAATTAGATGACATCATACGGTTTTTTATAGAAAAACCCATACATATCACTATTATTTTGTAATTTATGGTGCAGGTGATTATTTAACTTCCTTTTCTCTTTCATTTGATACCAAATTTGAGGAAACTGGACCAAAAATGAGGAAGATATGCCCATTTTACTTTTGGTATACAGCCCACACTGAACTAACACACACTGACCCTATGTGACCTCTACACAGAACGCTATGGCTCAGTGCACAGTGGAATGTAAACAACTTTGGATCTAAACAGAGCCGCGTGGGCTTTGTAAGGGAGCTCTAAATGGACATTTTAGTGAGTAGGAAAGTCGGAGGGGTGTTGTGGGTTATAATTTTTGATATTGGGAGGGGATTTTTGGGTCAGAAATGCATGTTTTGGGTCAAAATTGACGCACTTTTTGAAAACTGAATATGTTTGGAGTTTGAACCTCTCTAACTCACCCTACCCTTGTCATTTATGCATATATTTTGGTATTTTTATGTAAGGAATCTTGTAAAAAACATTTTGGTGTTTAAATAAAAAAGATCGGACTTTCCGTTGTTGAGTAATAATTTTTGATGATGGGGTGGGTTATGGGGGTTAAAATGACCAATTTTTGACCAAAAATGACGCATTTTTGAAAATAATACTTAAAATATCTCTAAACTCCCTATACCTGGCATCTAATCACCTCTCATGGTGTTTTCTTAGGATCTAGGGTATTCAAAAAACGTATACTGAGTAGTGTGACCTTTTCCTAAGTGCCTGAAATGATTTTTTGAAAATTATGCGTCAGTTTTTAGCATTTTTGAATTTTTTTGGAGATTTTTTGAATGTAAACAACTATTTATCGATGTTTTGTGAAAAGAACTCCTACTACAACCACCCAAAAAATGGTGGCACTCAATAGATCTATTTGTTGGCTTTATTTTGGTGGTTAAAAGAAGGCTGATGGATGTTGCATGACAAAGTTATGATTTTCTAAAAACTTATTTCTCGACAGGGGTGCCTCAGGCACCCCAGTTATGGTAAAGACTATCTATATATCTATAGTCTTTACCATGTGTATCTATACACAGATCATAGAAAGTGTTATGAAACCATTATCAAGCACTAGTTCATAAACTATTGAACTATTTTGGCTGAGTAACATGGCAGCCATATAGCAACACTTTCTTCAGTTCTACCAGGCCTCCCTTCATTTTAGTTCAGTGGTTAGCCATAATCTTCTGGATACGGATTCCATGGGGTACGGTTAAGTTTTAGAATGCGTGTAGTAGGTATACGTAGATCGTTATGACATCATTTGATTCAATGGTCGATCTAGGCTACCGTAGAATGACCTTTAAAGAAAATGCCAATTTTTGACTTCAAATGAATTATAATCTCCATGACATTTTAGAACAAATATGTACTAAATAAAAGCAAGTTACACAGCAAATTTCAAGTTCAACCAACTTTTACATTCACAGGTATTGTGCTTGGAAGATTTGACACTTTTGACCTCTGGTGACCCCAAATAACCTTTGACCTCTTCCAAAAACAATAGGGACCATCTTTCTTATAAAGGCCATGAACATGCCGTGTATGAAATTCCTGGAAGTTACATATTCTTAAAAAGAGTGTTTACAAGCAATTTCCAAGGTGTTTACATTTGACCTTTGGTGACCCAAATGAAATTTGACCTTCACCAAAAAACAGTAGGATCATCTACTTTATAAGAGGTATCTACATGCTAAGTATGAGATCCTAGAGCTGAGCTACCCTTCTTGAGATACAGTTTTTACATGCAAAGTGTCACATACACACATATACATACGTATAGTGAGTGAGTGAGTGAGTGAGTGAGTGAGTGAGTGAGTGAGTGAGTGAGTGAGTGAGTGAGTGAGTGAGTGAGTGAGTGAGTGAGTGAGTGAGTGAGTGAGTTAGATCTGATTTAACGACACACCAACACGAACGTGTTATATAGTGTCAGCCAGATAAAAAGGTAAGATTCATAAAAATTTCAAATATGGTTAAAGTTCAAGTTAGGTTTCATATTCGGTTCAAATCCGTTCCAAGTCCTCCCCTTTAGCCTCTTACGACAGGCTGGGTATACCGTGGGCATATTCTAAATTAGACTCCCCAGCCTACAGGGGAAACACACGGCATCACCATCGCATAGATTGCTCTGACTACGTCAAGGAATCAAAAACAATAGGGGTCTTCCCCTCCACATGGCAAATTCACATATCAAATATGAAAAGTGACTATCATTGCTATCTTGAGATGTCATGATTACAAGCGATTTACAAGGTTTTCGCAGTTTTACCTCCAGTGAGGTCAGATTACCATTGACCTGTATCACATACAATAACGTTCTTCTTCTCAACATGACAAATCTATATACCAAACATGAAAAGAGTCAGTCATTCCTATCTTGAGATATCTTGTTTACAAGGTTTTTGGTCTTTGATCTCTGGTAACCTCAAATGACCTTTGACCTTCAACAGAATCAGAGGATTTTTTCATTCAACATGACAAATCTATATACAATTTATAAAAAGTGTACTTCATTCCTATCTTGAGATATCGTGATTACAAGCTTTTCGGTTGTTTACCTTCGGTGACCTCAAATGACCTTTGACACCCTCTGTCACGTGACCTTTGTCCTCAGTTGCTATGGCAATCACATATTTTGGTAGACTTGTCATCCCTATCATACGTGTAAAGTTTCATGTACGTGCAACGTTTCCTCTTGAAGTTATAGCCAAAACAACAATTTTGCACACTTTGACCATTGACCTCTGACCTTAAACCTTTACTTCCGGGTGGGAGACCGTGTATCCCCACCCTTGGGTACCTTCCCACCAACTTTGAAGAGAACCGGTCCTGCCGTTTGGTAGCAGTTTTCAAAATAAGAAGAATTTGACCTTCTGTCACGTGACCTTTGACCTTGGTTGTCACCAAAATTCTTTTCTTAACACGACAAATCTATATACTAAATATGAAAAGTGTCGGTCATTGCTATTTGAGATATCGTGTTTACAACCCATTCACAAGATTTTCGCAGTTTAACCTCCGGTGGTGACCTCAGATAACCTTTGCCCTCTACCAGCTACAATAGGATTCTTTTTCTAAATATGAAAAATCTATATACCAAATATGAAAAGTATCGGTCATTCTTATCTTGAGATATTGTGTTTACAAGGTGTTTGGTCTTTGACCTCTGGTGACCTCAGTTGTAGACCCTACTGTGGTCAAAATATGCTAAAACCCCACATCCGTTACAACCGTCCTCACACCATACAGGAAAGTATGTATGTTGCGCCGCATATCTTCGGCGTGCGATTACGACTTTACACGTCATTTTGTCGGCGTGATTTTCATTGGAAGATGAACTGGCGTGGCGTGGGTTGCCTTGACGTGGCTTGTGTTATTACCTTTCGAAACTTTGCGTAAAATCCCCACTTCTAGGTCCACACGACTTGGGTTCTTTGAATAAAGTGTCTTCACCCAAAACATGTTACATCGTCATAATTTGGTGTTGAAGCAACTGCAAGCTGGAGCCGCTTCCAGTGTATAGGACCCTATATTGCACATGTACAGCTCGCCTCAATGCAGTCATACCTGCAAACAGTACAGTACGTATGCATAAGGTCTCTTATGCACTGGCATCACACTGACGTCATTTTGGAGGAAAACAATGAAGCACACGCGTACGAATGGCGTGGATTTCGCCGCACGTGTAGTAGACTTACGAGCGTATAGATAGGTTGATAAATCAGCTGTCTGTATTTATTGGCGTAACTTGCAATGATACGCGCTTTTCCTCCATTTTCTTTCAAACGAGGGAGCGCTTGCTCCTTTGTGACATCGTATGCATGAGGTAAGGTCTATACCGTAGAAACATATTGAGCATAGGGCATGCAGGTTATATTCATGGTGAAAACGGACTTACGTGATCTACCTTCAGATTACTTACTGTAAGCAAATACGTAGCACTCACGGACTTCTTATATATTAAGAACAGAGCATATTGCACCAACATCTCATGCGTAGGTTGTCCGCCATCTCAATCCAATCCCCTTGCAAAGACACAAGTGCAGTGTACTTTATTCAGTGGCATATTCAGGGGGGGGGCATTGGGCCATGCCCCCTCACTGATGCTGATTTTTTTTTAGTTCCTAAAATACGTAGATTCTTTAAAACAAATTTTACGAAAAAAGGTAGCATTTGTGGCACCGGATTGCATGTAAGGATGCCTAACTTTTCAAAAATTTCACATTTCAAATTTCAGACCGCTCCCCCAGGTCGGCCGTCACACAACATACTGCATGCTCCCCGTGAAAGAAATCCTGGATACGCCATTGACATTGTTTCGCATAATTTTACAAAATGTTTTTCAACTTTACCAAGGTTCCATAAAACATGAATATATCTCGCTTTTTTTATTTTTTTCTTAAAAAAAAAACGGAAATTCAGAGCATAAGAAAACCTGATAAACTGAACCATTTTGCGTCTCAGCCCTTTTGCACATGAGACTAGGGAGAAAACGTCACCTTACATCATATTCTTATTTTAGCATCAGCTGCGCATGCGTAGATTCATCGATTTGAGGTTGTTTGCGATTATGCCAAAGACAAAGTCACGACTTCGTATCCGCCAATGATGTATATAATGGCCACCTTAGCATGCACTCCACTTGTATCCGCATATCCGATGCACAGTAACTAAAACATAGAGCAGGATAGGAACTGTATCCTAGAACTGCTAGCCTAATTGAGGGGTACAAAGCAGCAAAAACAGCCGAAATATTGTAGCCTTACTGCCTTAGCATACTGTACATTGTAGTATTTCCAAACTATGAATTCTAAATGGAAGATAATGTAATTATTTGATTAGATGTCTTGTAATTTGTGAAGCTTCGAGTATACTTGACGTACCTGATCACAATTTTAGAGTGCAGTTTACCGTATCGACCCAGAGAGTAAACACGTCGACACAGGACATGCGTACGTATTCTTCATATATAGCGGCTCGCTGTTGAAGTCTGTGCTGTCGGTTCATACTTCATCAGTGCATAAGCGTAGTAGGAAGCTTTGTGAAGGGGGAGTGAATGTTAGTGATCAGTGGCCTGGGTAGGGGTCTAAGCTAGGGGAGGGAAATTTTTTGATCACTTAAAGTGCCCTAGATGCAAAATGGTGCAATGAATACAAGTTGACAAATTTTAAAGTAATTGCATCCTTGCTGCCATATTTTGGCACCATGTCATCCAAAGTAGGGTGGGGGTGGGCGCGGTGGGGGGGGGTTAAACTTGGTTTTTTATCACATCGATCTGTTTAAATTTCCAACATGCTAAAATGAAGAATGTTAAGATGTAATTTGTAAGGCACTGAGAAGGGTCCCCTTATATGATAGGTTACGGGCCCCCTGAAGGTAAATCCGGCAGTCGGGAAAGCCCTTACGCGCCTGCCCTTAAATAACCAAGAATTTTGAGCCAGAACTAGTCTCAAAACACTTTCAGAGCAAACGCTACGCTCATGTTACATTTGAGTTATAGTAACCAAGTTGTAATTTGAATAAACTGAGTAAACTGCCGAAAAGTAATGTCCTTTGCCCTCGCGCATAAGATTCTCACCATCCCATGGCTTATTAATCTGGGTTTTATCAATTATCACCACGTAACTTCCATTTCAAGAAATCTGAAATCAAGCTCTCTGAATTTCTCCTGATATGTTAATTGTAGGATCGGGTTATAAACCCACAGGGACAGGAGTAAGAGCCGGGGGCTGCGCTTGAGTTCGGACAACCACTTATTTTTCTTGGTGTTTCTCGCACAGATGTTTGGAAAAGGCACAGTTTGACATTTTTGCTCTCAAAAATGCTAGGAGGCAAACTCTCTAGTTGAGCTTCCAACCCTGCATCATTTCCTGTTAATTATGTTGGCTGCAGACTTGGTTAATCCTTGAACATCAGAATACTAGTACCGCGGTAGACTGAGCCATCATGCTTCCGTCCCGATCCTAGGTCTAACCCTTGTTAGCCTGCTTTTACTGACATTGCATTCAATAGTTTCAAACAGGGCCTTCTAATGGCAGCTTCCGGTTTTAAATAGGGTACACTTGTTTAAACGGGATAAATAGGTGAAATATCATTACAGCTCACCCAAACCATGATGGAGGAAAATATTTGAGGAACCATCAAGTTGATATTCCTTCGCACTTTGATATCAGTTCATCATATTATGAAACAAACGGGCATACGTGATGTTTTAATATTCGGGTGATGAACTTCGTTTAACTTTGGTCTGCTTCGTACCTACATATATTACTACGGCAAAAGATGCAGCTCACAGTACTGTATGTTAGTTGCGACAAACGCGGATATCGAGTCGCTTCCAGGGACTTCGCCCTTGTTCTTGCCTAGGCCGCTTTTGACCATATTTAGGTCAACAATTTGACCATATTTGGGTCGGTGCATAGTTGACCATATAAATGGTCAATTTTGACCATAGTGTTTTTAGATTGACCATAAGTTTTGTACAGTTTTTCTGATAACGTTCTTAAATCATTATCAGTTTTAACTGTACGGGCTATGAGAATCCGTTGGTGAGACAACAGACGGAGTACCGTCATGATGTGATGATGCATGCACCATTCTAAATGGTTATTTGGGAGTTTACACCTTTTTGCAATATTTGAAAAACTTCACCTAAATTTTACGGAATATAATCACTATGCACAAATTTGCATCATAACAAAGTTATTACGGAAAAGAAGAAATAAAAGAACACGCAGAAAGTAATCTTACCAAGAAAGAGACTTAAGGAAATAACGGCAAAACAGAATCTAAACTCAGTATGTCGCCATCAAATTCACTTGAAATCAATGATAATTATTTAAGTTCATACAAATTGCTAAATGGATGAAAAAGAAAAAAACCGCTCTTATCTGCATTCGGTAAGCTAATGGTTACATATATTGCTAATTAGGTAAAATGGAACAACGAATGAGGGTAGGGAACAGAAATATATACTCCGAATGGAGTGTCATAAGTAGATTCTAACTTGTCAATGTTACTAACAGATCAAATTTTGTACATGATGCTACAGAGAGCATGAATATTGGTAGAAGTTAATAAAAAAAGTTGACTTACTAATTTGACAGTCCCTTCCTTCAAACCCAGGTAAACACATACAGGAATAATTTCGATTCAAGTCATCACAAATTCCTCCATTTTGACAGGGATTAGGATTGCAATCATCTGGATCTAAGGGTGAGAGAAAGCAAGTGCCATGAGCAATTTGTTTGAAGTAATTAGTAGAACTGAAAATTACGTCGATACTGGATATCGATACGGGATATTGATCATCAATCAATATCCCCTAACAAAATGGAATTCAAAACAAGGTTGTTTCACTTGTGGAAAATAACAAGTAAACTGTAACACTACGTACTGCAATTCCTTTCTTTGATGCATTACCGAACGCGTACGGGAATGCTCTGAGCTACTGTGGTTTCAATCTAATATGGGTTTATCGCCCTTGCGAAGATGAGTGGTTTGCAATTTAGATTTTCATTATGAACCCTCTGGCGACCTCACACAACCTTTGGTCGATCTCCACCCGCCTATCTGTGGGTTTCCTGTAAAGGGAGGTTTTGAGGCCTAACCCAACCAGGCCTCAAAACCTCCCTTTACAGAAAAACCACAGATAGGCCCACCTACCTTAATTACAGCAGCTTCCACCCACTTTACATTAAAAGATCGATAGTTTTCAGTCAACTGCTCAGATTTAAACGTATATGCTCGGACTATGCCAATTACGAGAAAACCTTTAGGCATTTGGTTTAGTCCCTATTGGAGTGCGGGTACCCTTACAAGCTTATTTCTGAAGAAATTAATCAAGCTTCCCACCTCTCCCATGACTCAGTGTTAAGCCAGAAAAGAAATGATATAACGGTACAGCCCCAACTCATTCCTTTTGTAACCCGTTTTAGCCCCTCCATAACCTCCTTCCTGCAAAAAGTGAAATGTGATTGGAAGACCCTAAAGAACAACCCATCCATACCCCCAACTTTTTCCCGCCCCTGTTCTGGCCAAGAAACAGCCACCCAAATTATACTGGCTGCTCGTCTGTACCTGGAGACCCTATAATGGGAGAGATCGGCCAACTTATTTCATAGGCGCCATTTTGGAGCCAAATGTTTACTATGGCCAGATATCATATACACTGTGTGCGTACAGTTTTCCGTACAAAAAGTAAAACAAACTGAGTTACAGCGTTCAGTTCTCTTATGACAATCATTCGTATTGGTTGACTCTGGCTGGCACTGTCTGCGGGATCCCTTAGTTTGTCACCCGGTGCAAGAAAAGCCGTACTGGGAAGGGGTCTAGAGGGAGGGGATAACACCCTCCATTTTGAGTAACTTCTGCTAAAAGAAAGTGACGAAAAGGAAGAATGGTGTATGCTATTTTGACAGTTTTACAAGTGATTTTATTTAAAAAAAAACCTTAGTTTAATGTGTCTTATCTTTGTGCTGGTAAGAAAGGGAGAGGGACGGGTCTATTCTGGGCTGGGTATACCCCTTCTTTCTGAGAAAACTTGTAGTACGTTAATGCAGGATGGCATACATGCAAAATCTGAAAATGGTGCTTTTTTATGGAAAGTTGTAAGCAACTAATCATTTAAGATTTTTCATTATTTAGTGAAAGTTTCAGGAGAGGTCTGGGGAAGGGGTAAATATAGGGGAGCACTTCCCAGTGAGACTGTTTTATTTTATGGAAAGGCTTAGGCCTAGGTTTTATAAAATTGTGACTGACCAGGGTGTATTCCATTTGAAAACCTACATCAAAGTCAAAGGTACGCAAATGTTTCAGTTTTCTCATGCTACTAATAGATCCAGGAGCAATATTTGATCTGTTACTGTGTCCCCCTCCCCTATGAAAATTTTTGAAAAGTTGGGTGTCCTTACATGAAATCTTGTGCTACATATGCTACATTTGAAGTAAAATTTGTGTTAAAAATTGACGCATTTTTAGGAACTAAAACAAAAACATCGGCATCAGTGAGAAGGAACCATGGCCCAATGGAGTGTCCCCCTTCCCTTTGAAATGTTTTGAAAAATTAGGTGTCCCTACATGCAATCTGGTGCCACATATGCTACCATTTGCAGTAAAATTTGTGTTAAAAAATTTACGTATCTTTAGAAGTAAAAAAAGACTTCAGTGAGGGGGTTCGAGCATGGCTTAATACCCCCTAAATACGCCACTGCTCCTACGCCTATGACTGGGGACTGCATCTCTGGTATTCAAACGTCTCTATGGGGATGTTCCGATAACTCGTAAATAGGGTTAGTATTAGGGTTATCCGGTTAGGCCAAAGGGTTAGGGGTTGTATTTGGGTTTATGTGTTCGAATATCAAGCAGTTGGAATATAGAGATGGATCCGCCGTACATGGTATAGGCTAGGCCTGGTACAGAACGTCGTAATCAAACTCTAAGGCTAAGCCTACTCTAACGTTAGGTCTGCATGTATTACTAAGTTGTATGCTATACTGTAAAGTTACATCGCATTAGCGATAGCTATTTGATGGATTCCAATTGAACTAACTTTTACAGTCCACCGAAGCCTTCCGTATTGAACCCGTTAGAAATGTTAGATTTCCGACCCCCAAAAATTGGACTTTCTTGGGGTAGGATTGTATGTCACTTTCTAACGCCCGAGGCTATATCCATCGCCGGGCAAATTAATTATCTCTTTCCAACAAGCTGTATCACATGTCATGATCTGGACAATGGCAACGTCCAGCCTTTAGGCAATTGGTGTAATAAAGAAGGGGGAAGAGGTTTTTAGTAGTTTTAAGGCGACCAATACCTCATGTTTTTGTACAGGATGGGAATCTTTACAAGCTGTAAACCTTTTCTAATTCTGGTCTCTTCCAAATGCAGCACAACCCGGTCGCAATTTTGGAAACAAAACATGTCTATCTTTCATAGGATGAGTAAGTCCGGCCGTACGTACAGCCCGCACAACTTCTCGAATGTCCAAGGGTTACACATGACCTTGCAAGCTCGTATACTTTGGCTCATGGTGCCCATACATTTCGTCCAATCCGAATGAGTATCTGAGAACAATGGTTGGTCAATCTCTCCCACTATAGGGTCTCTATCTGTACCAAACCCAGACTGCCCCCAGATAATATTCCGTATCGTAGACCCCGGCGTCAAATTTGTGAAGATTTCAACATAAATCCATCAGATGAATTCCAGAACAATGTCAAACTTTTTCCGGTCAAAGCTGGTTGCAACCCCCCCCCCCCATGTCGTGTATGTTCTGTGTTGTTCCAAATGCCCGGAGGATATTTATGTCGATGAGACAGCCAGCCAATCGGTTCAGAACCCGATTCAACAACCATAAACATAGCATCAGAAACAATCCCCCGGCTTTCCAGTCGCTTCTCCTTTCAATGCCCACCAGGCGCGGATACAAGTGGGGGGGGCTTTCCCGGGCTCAGCCCCCCTTTTCGCCACATTAACAATAACAAATACGCAAAAATTAGCATAATGTTCATCAAGGAAAATATTCAAGGGGGCTTTCGGCACCCCCCACCTTTTCGAAATGTCTGGATCCGCGCCTGCCCACAGTCACTCTCCTAGAGATCTCCGTTGCATTATAATCAAAGACAAGTTCCCAAACACAGATAGCAGAAAGCTAAGCGAACAACAGTTAATGTTAAAGCTTAATTCCCATAATACAGGTCTCAACGAAGACTTGACTTTCTTAACCCACTCTATCAATAAGCTAGTCCCTTCTACCCTGTAAGTTCATTGATCAGTTCTCACGAAGATCTCAGGTAGATCGAAACGTTAATACACCTACGTGCTACTAATACTTGTTAGATTTCAGTGTTATCTTTTTCTGTTATTGCTTTGTAACTCAGCTTCCAACACACGGTATACGTTCACCTGTATAATCATTTTATACATACATATATATATATATATATATATACTCCCAATACTTCTTATACACCCAATACTTTTTAAGTGCAGTGATTATATATATATATATATATATATATATATATATATATATATATATATATATATATATATATAATCACTACACTTAAAAAGTATTAGGTGACGAGGCTTTCAATATTTGTATGGAACTACGTCTTTTACATTGTGACTATTAAGAGAAAATGTTTTCTTAATATTTTTGAATCAAGAATAATACCTTGTCCTTCAACGCCACAAGAAAGAGCCACCAACAGGACAAGAGGAATAATCCAGCTCGGATCCATTTTGACAAATTCAACGTGCAGACGGCGGGTAGTGGTGCTAACGAATGACACTGAAGGTGACTGTTACTAACAGGTATTTCCCATTACCTACTCTAACCCTGTCTCACAGTGGCAACTCGGGGAAGTAGGACCAGACCACCTTCTTGATTTGTTTTCTTAGTGGTTTCCTCCCCCGCACAACTGTTGGGTCGACTGTTCCATTCAGGCCCAGCACAGCTATTCAGTGTGCCATGCATGAGTGACTTTTAACAGAGTTCTCAGTAGTCAAGATGAGGTTCATGCCTGCCAGGAAGTTGAGTTGCACAGTTTATTTGCTAAGAAGATTAGTTGTGGTTGGAGTTGTTCTCACTCCTGTCTAATGGGCATTTCCTCTAATGGTAGTGCATCTATATTATAAAGTGGAATCATGCAAACGTGGACTATACCTCAATAAATACCCTGTAAAGCGTGAAGTCACAAGGTAAACTATTGTTCATTCTTGGTTAAAGCAAAAAATTATTTTCATATGTGCAAGAAGAACTAAATCTACGCAATTTGGTAAAACTTGAATTCAAATTGGACATGTAGTACTCGAGATATCAGCTAATAAAGTTACTACATTTGTGGTCCAAAGAGAGCGTGGGGCAAGCTGGGGTCATATCACTTCCTCATACTGATGAGGAATGCTTTGCTGCCTTTGTTTTTTCAGTCTGTTGTGCTGACTGACCTTAAAGTTAATGGGGATAGGATCTCCCAGAGGGTAATGTGAAGTTTGCAAAATCCGATCCCCATGCCTCTCATGCAATCACATTCTGGTAACATGGGATTGTGGAGGAGAAAGTTGGTTGTGAAGATTAGAGAAAAGCAAAAGAGTGCTCATTAATGTAAGGCTATGATGTCATCTTTAACTTTTAATTGCTAATATCTTGAGAACCACACATCGCGGATTTCAATGCAAATTTCGCCAGAATGCTTAGAATCAGTACCCCTCTAACATACTAAAACTTGATTTGAACTTAAAACCCTTCTTGTTGGGCAGTTAATTGCTAATTAGCATAACGTTTGCTTAAATTTGGGTGAAAGTTTGGCCGCAGGTGTTGCTTTGAACAACCACAAGCTTGACTCGATTTTGTTTCATATTTCTTCTCATAATCAGAAATTGGTTCCATTATCCGAAAATTCCTTTTGACAACTTTGACATTGGCAAAAGAGGAAAACTCGTACATTACGTATGGTCATTAAATCGAGCCCAGTTTCCATAAAATTGTTAAAATAGTACTACGAACTAGCACATATTCAGTTCGGGAGATTCCCCCATTCGGGAGAATCTACTTTTCTCCCGATCTGGAGAAAACTTGGTCATGGACGCCGCCATTTTGTCTATTGTACCCCACAATCCCACGTGGTCTTTGCGTACATTGTCAGTGGCGAATGGGTTGTGGAACCTCCTTGCAAAAATTGTAGGTCTTTGTTATGGAATGAAATGTATATTTGGAAGGTTTATTGTCATAGCTACAGAAAAGCCACGTCCTAATCGGTGGTTCACCACGCCGTTTTTGAGATTTTGAGTGGTTTTTATTCTTGCCTAACCTTGCTTTTGTTAGGCTGGCACGCCTATACAGTGTTTTCCCCCGTTCGGGGGAATTTTGGTTTTCCCTCGGGAATCTCCCGGACTGATATTTGAATCACATTCGACAATTCGGACTTATCGCCAAACTACGGAAGACCATTAGGGGCAACATCCATTTTTTTTTTCCGTTTCTGCGACTATTTTTTGCCGTTTCTGCGACCTTTTTTTTTCCGTTTCTGCGACTTTCATTTTCGTTTCTGTGACTTTTATTTTCGTTTCTGCGACTTTCATTTTCGTTTGTGCGACTTTCATTTTCGTTTCTGCGACTTTTATTTTCGTTTCTGGGACTTTTATTTTCGTTTCTGCGACATCACTTTTATTTTCGTTTCTGCGACTTTTATTTTCGTTTCTGCGACTTTTATTTTCGTTTCTGCGACTTTTATTTTCGTTTCTGCGACTTTTATTTTCCGTTTCTGCGACTTTTATTTTCCGTTTCTGCGAATTTTTTTTTTTCGTTTCTGCGACGTTTATTTTCTTTTCTGCGACTTTTATTTTCGTTTTTGCGACTTTTTTCGATTCTGCGACTTTTATTTTTGTTTCTGCTTTACACCGAGGCATGGGAGGCATGGCCTTTTACAAAAGAAAATTTTAATTGAAAGGGGGAATTTGCCAAAAAGTACCACCACGACACTAGCTAGCGGAACAAAAATATCGGTTGGTGCACCGTAGTATAAGGAAAACCTTTCACCAAAATACCTGGTAGATTAGAGTAGATGGCATTCCCCGGGCCTTAAGTTCAATTTGAACAAATTTTCTTATTATGTGATCTCATGTTTTAGAAATTTGCACCTTTGGATAAAAAGGATCTGCTTGATCGAAAGTCTCCACAAACTGACAAATGAACCGGAAGTGTGGTACTCTTTACTTCACGGGGAGCGCTATCCGCAGGGGTGGGATCCAGTGACCCTGTGCCTGGCTCTTCAGAAGTAATATTCCAGTAGAGGACTATCGGGCGAAGACCGGGAAGGTCTGTAAAATTAGAATTCAGACAATCTATGTGTAAGGCTTAACACTGAGTGAGCGAGAAGGGAGTAGGAATAACCAGGAAGGTGGTACTCCTCCTTGGAATCACCAAAGGGTCATGAAATTACAAACAGGTCTGAAAATGCTTTTCCTGAGGTGTAGATGTATTAACATTCACCATCTACCGATAAAGGATGCGCGATGAAAGGATTGAGCCTTAAAAATATTTTGAAAAAAATATATATTGAGAAATGCATACTTCCAACCTTTCACATCATGCTACTTAAATTTAACCGTAGGTAGCCACACATGATATCAGATTGCTTTATGATTCCCCAGCCTCTTGATGCGTTGTCCCTACGAAAATTGGAGATGAACGGCTTATTACCTTGAAAAAAGTTTTGGTCATTATAATTCCTTGCAGTATTGCCCTAATAGCCTGATTGTCATGAGATACAGTGTGGACGGTGACTAATGCGCGCTAAGAGCGTAGAAACTTTTCATTAAGATTATTTCCATGACAAAATTCTCATGCAGACTCTTCAACAAGATCACTTTAGGTTCCTTAAAAAAATAGGTTTGCAAATAAAAAGGTGAGTGAGCCTTCATTCTTCATGAAATATGTCTACCAAAAGTGGGGGAAGGCGAAGGGAATTCCCCTGCATTCTTGCAATGTTGTGCTCCTCCATAATCACACCTAAGCACACGAACAATTGGCGGCATTGTTAAACTCCCACAGATGAATGGTGCGAATGTTTGAAACGATCTTGAAAATATGTATAGTAACGAGGCGGAAAGCTCCCCGCGTGTGAAAATTTTGATAGTTGGCAAACGATTTGTGACAGATAATTATTAAGATACTGCAAAGACACCTTAAACTAACCCCTCGAGAAATCTATAGCTTAAAAACCCAAGGGTTCATTTTTAAAACATTCGGAAATCGATTCAGGCCTCATGACCCTTCGTGCTGTGCCGTACTAGTTAAAATATTTAGCACAAATTTCCGCAGCAACAAGCAGCCTACATAGGCCTATTATACTGTCAACAATGCTAATAATTATATTTAGCCACCGTGCGGATACTCATGTTTACAAGTATATTTATACACGAACCTAGTGTTTTACGTTCCTATACTATTTACTCCATTCCTATTAAAGAGTGACTAAATTATTAAGGAATGGATTATATTATGATCACGTTCAGTGACTAATTTGATCAGCCATTCAAGATTCGACCTAACGTTTCTTAGATAGCAATATTTAACTGTAATGTTGATCACATCCGACCAGTTTTATACGAAAATTAAAAATCGGGACATTTATGGCAATTTGAAAAATCTGCCCTGACACCTAGGAAGTCCTTCAAAATGAGGACATCTGCGGGTAAATCCGTACGTCTGGTAACCCTTTCGAAAGGTTTACGCACAGAAGGCATGCGTTAACCAGTCTACGGTTTGCGTACACTGTAGGATCTTGGATGCAATTGTGTTATGCCTGTCTAGACATTTGGCATTGAGCCAATTACATCCGTACTGCGTCATATTTGGCGTATGAAAAATGTGTAGGGGCAATGGGTTTCGTAGTCGACGCAACGTACGCATGCAGAGACGCAAATGCTGCGCAAAATTTTAAACATGTCGAAATCTTCTTGCGTCGACGCCAGAGACCCAAACTCGAATCAAACAAGGACAGATGATTCCAACTTCAATCCCTGACCTTACCCTTGATCCAGACCTGAACATTATTTTTCATTTTAATTTCTATGGGAATTTCTAAAATTTGCTCTCACACGTTCTGAAAAAAAAAAATCCGCTAACGGGTAGAAGGAGATGAGGGACGCTGCACTTGATGCAGGCGTCGCAGGGGAGTAATTTTTCTTGTCTTTTGGGTCAACTGTCAACGCGTGTTGTGTGGCGTTTTTCAACTTAGCTTTGACCTTATGTCAAATATTGAGACAGTTTTGTGAAAGTTTGCACCCTCAGACGCAAGGACTGCGTCAGTCGATACACTGACAGAGAAATCCTAACCTTTAGGATTTTTCTGTGCACTGAAGTATTGCGTTGATTTTCGTCCGATCACTTGCAACTAAGCTCAACCAAAAACGCAAAATTTGAGATTTCATTGCGCCAAGATATTGAAAGCTTTTAATATGTTTAAAGCACCTAAATTTGTATGGAATTGTAGGAGATAGCAGACGAGACGAGGTGAACGTGTCATGGATTTCTTCCTGGAATCATGATAGCCTACCTATCCCCGACGGAAAGGCAGGATATTCCAGGTTTAGTCAATAACATGTCGCTTCTTCTTCTGGAAATTGTTTGACAGCGTCTAGCTCATTGGTTGCGTGTTTTCTCGCTAAACATACAGGACACATTCAACACACGTCGTACACATTTGTGAATATGCTTCTACTGTGTCACGTAGATGTATTACATTTGGTGATGTTTGTTCAAGAGTATTTACTATCGCACTGTGTAATATAAAGTGGGGCTTACTACACTGCTTGTACAGCGCATTAATAGTTCAATAGTACATGAAAGAAATTCGCCGACTATCCAATGAGAGTTCAGAATCTTGGGTAATCTCTGTCACGTCTGAATGTGAGTTAATTTATAGCAGACTGAAACACTTATGCATAATGATAATGCTATCTTTACTCCAGTGTCTGAACGATACAGAACTGCTACAGTAGTTCTCAGTCTACAGACTTGTGTTTTAATTTTAAAAGCATCATTTCACAGTCACTTTTAAACCTGATTGTTTCGGACAATGATATACGGAAGTCGGTGACAAAACAAACAGATTAGGCCAAGGCATTTAAATGTACCTTGCAATATAGGTGCACTTTTGTAATGTTTTTCAACAGCAGGTATTATATTTTGATTTACACTGTAAAGACATTTTATAGTGTAAAATAAATGACACATATTACCATACTTGCTCAGACTTTCATGACCTGTTTCTAGGGACAGGGGCCTAGATATAATGGGCAATATAAAGTGCACAATAAACATCCAAAGATAAACTGCCTAGAAAGTGGTAAATGTCTTTCCCAACAAATTAAAACAATTTCAACAACTGTTGTGTGTAGAAAGTTCACCCAACTCTCCTGAGAAAGAAATGCCCAACATACATGCATGCTAATCTGAAGTAAGAAAAGCACCAACACTGAGTTAGGCAAAGATGATTAACTTAAAACCAACGGTTGGTTAATGCATTTGCCCAACAGCATGATGAAAAAAGTGTCCCAAAACTAGGTATCTTTGGAAATACTCATTTACTTATTAACAGTTGGGTAAATTTCCGCCCAACGGTTAGGTTCAAACTTTATCAAATTTGTTGGCTATGTTACCCGACTGTTTAGGTTGTTGAACAAATGCCCAGTGTTGGTCAAAAAGTTGGGGAAATTTTGCCTATTTTTTAAGGACCTCGCATCCTTGGAAATCGAACAGAATTATTCATTTCCTCGACTTTTCTCGGTGTCTCCTGACCACCGCCTTAGACGTATCACCCCTTGCCCTTAGACTATAGCTCCTTCCCTTACAACCAGCTAAAAATAGGACAAACTTGCTAATAAATGAGAACTTCAAACATATAGTTAGTTCAAAACTTCGTCACAAATATAATCATTTTGCATCTAAAACACATTGCATACTTCATTTTGTTGTGATAGTGTTTTTCTTTGCTTAGTAAAAGGAAAGACGTGTTCTCTTATGGGAGAGGGTGACACCCCCATCCTTTGAGAAATTTTGTTTATGTTAGCTTGTTTAGATGCAAAATGGTGTTATCTTTGTTAAACTTTGAACTGGTTACAAGGTTAACTGAAAAAAATTTTCAGTGGTACAAGTAAGATTAATACAATTATTGTCTGCAGCAAAATTCCCGCTTGTTGCAACTTATCATGATTTATGTCCGTTTTCTCTCCACAAAACGATTTATTAAACATTACACATTTTTCGCTTGGCATAATGTCATAACGAAGTTATTACAGAATAAAGAAAAATATGTTTATAAAGTAAATAATTTACAAATAATTTAGTTTATTCCATACCAGTTGATGAAGTCGTTTTCATTGTTGTCAGTAATGTTGTTGTAAAAGCCACTACTGTAATAAAGAATAATACAAAAATAAATTATAGTTGGTCATAAATATTTGTACAATGAATTCTCTGTAACGATGCTATTTGGCTTATCAATACAGAGATTGTTATTTAAATGAAACTCCGCGGTTACCAACTACATTTTGAAGTTATCACATTTCGTCGTATCGCAGAAAACTTTATTCATTCATTTGGTGAAACTTTTGTTTCAGATCGGACATATAGTACTCGAGATTTCATCAAATGAAGTTATTACATTTGTGATCCAAAGTGAGCTTGAGCAAACAGAGGTTATATCACTTCCTCTCATTGATGATAAATGCTTTGTTTCCTTTGGCTTTTTTCAGTCTGTTGTGCTGACCTTAAAGTTAATTTGGATAGGTTCTCCCAATTAAGAATGTAAAGTTTGTAAAATTTCCATGCCTCTCAAGCAATCACATTCTGATAACATGGGATTGTGGAGGAGAAAGTTGGTTGTAAAGTTTAAGGTAAAACAAAAGACTGCTCATTAATGGAGGATATGATGTCATATGTGCTTGCTTCAGGTTCACTTTCAAAGTGTGTTGAAAATGTGACAATTTTAACTGCTAATATCTTGAGAACCACACATCAAAATTCAATGCAAATATCACCAGAATGCTTAGAATTAGTACACCCTAACATATCAAAAGTGATTGAGCTTTGACCCTTCTCTTAACATTCGTAGTAACCACATGTTAGGGCTACGGAGCCTGATTTCCGACTTGAATGCAATTCAAGATTCGAGTCAGTATTTTCTTCACTGGGAATCGACCAAGAATGGAAGATGCCTGAGTTCATTAGGAGTTCACCTAAACTAGACAAGGGCTAGGAGGCTAGTCTACAAAAGTAGAATCACATGAAGATATTACATAGTGTTACATATTAATGATCACACACAATAAGGTTTAATACTGGGTCGGCCACACTATGAAATGAACTCCTAATGATGACCTTATAATTAACTGGACATATAAATTGCTTTCAACCAAATTTTGATATGCTACATATTGTTGATGATAGATTAGCGGTGGACTCGTCCAGAACTGGAAGCACTGGAATTGCCTTTAGCTCTTACTCGATAAGTACCAGAATGCGGGACACGCGAATGGGGGGTATTGGAATCTGAAATGGCACGGGTTAGGTAGACTCGGATAAATCCCTGCCAAGTTTCGATAAAGGCTATCTCAGTGGCGTAGCCATAGGGGGTAGGGGCACTGCCCCTTACATTTTTTGGAAACACGTTCTTGCCCCCCAAATAATTTCAAGCAATGTGTTTAAATGAAAAAAAAGGGAAGAGTTTTCTTCTTTGACAGACAAAAATACGACATTTACGTTATTTACAAACTTTGATAAATATGACCAGCTTGGCAATTAATCAATTCGGCCAGTTGGCAGGTACGATCTTAATTGAAAACAGTAACAAGAAATGATGGAGCCTTGGACTAATTTGTCAAAGCTTAAGCGCATGCATGCAGTATCAACATATACCGTGCCATAGTCATGTACAATGTACTTTGTACATGCTGCTGCACGCTGCACCAGACTTCAGTACAGTAAGTTCATAAAGAGCTTATTTTGGTTCCCCCCCCCCCTTGAGAAAAGTCTTTCCCCCCTAAAAAGAAATTTTGGCTACGTCACTGGGCTATTCTCTCTCCCTGTTCCACTTTTACTGCTTCAGACTTTTAAAACACAACGACAAACTATAACGCAGCGTAAAACAATTTGTATCTGTTGTTTCCTTACCTTCACAACGCAGTCCTGTATAACCTGGAGTACATAAGCAAGCAACGTTGCGGTTACCTCCAGTTCCTTGCTGGATACACGTGCCACCGTTTAGACAGATTCCTGGCATCAAGCTGCACAGGTCAGTGTCTGTTGAACGAACGCATGCGTGGAATCTAAATGTAGTGTCAATGGCATTTTCTCCAAACTTAATATACTTACACTGTGCGTCAAAAATTAGTAAACGAGGATCTCTGGATCACTGAGTTATTTGCTAGGTTCTGCATGGACATCAGACTAGAATTACTCAAATGCACATTAAATATTGTAACACTGCTTCGTTAAGTAGAGTTTGTTGAAATTATAGAGGAACAGCATAGAATGTTATAACGACAATCTCAACAGGTGTTTTACACCATCGGTTAAATGTCGGAGGGCGAAAACGAAACTTTACCCCAGTGTTTCGTCAGAGGCCGAAAATTGACATTTAGGTTAAACGCCCTCTATTTTCGCTTTTCATTCGTCAGCCATTTTGTTACTAAAACGAGAGAGTTTTCTTTGAGTTTTCGTCTGCATCGTTGCAAGTAGTGAGACGCTAGAGCTTTCCGAACAATCGGATCTTAAGCACGGTCAGTTTGGAAATAAAGCAGTACTGTGCAACAGAATAAAGTGATATCGTCATCATTTTTAGCAGACGTAACATTCGGAAAGCTGGCGTTTGAGAAATTACCCATAGTCAATATGGAAGAATCACAGAGAATTAGGAGGTCCTGTCGAAGGGATGTAGCCAGAGATATTGAGAACCTAAAGAAAGCTGTCACAGAGGGAGAACCGAGAGAATTCCTAACAGAGCTGTACAATGACTTAAAGAAGAGCTGGGAATTGCTGAAAACTGCCCGTGACGGTGTCATGAGCCACGTTAAAGAGGGAGATGAAGAGAAAGAAGAGGAAACAATGGATGATATTAGAAAAAGTTATATTGAAGTGAGAAAACTTCTTTATAGAGGAAAGGCAAATGAAGGTAAGGAAGTTAATGATAAAAAACCTTCATTACAGTTGAAAAAGATGGAAATGCCAATGTTTGGTGGGGATGTGAAACTTTATTCCCGATTTAAAGAGGACTTTAACAAGTTTGTTAAGCCCGCCACTCACACTGATCAGTTAGCATTCACACTGCGGCAATGCCTTAGTGGCGAGCCCCTTCGTGTGGTAGTCCCAGCTGAAGATGATGTTAATAAAATTTGGCAGCGCCTTGACGAGAGGTATGGTACAAGATCCAAGTTAGTTGATGTTGTTATAGGAGATTTGGTGAAACACAGAGTAGTGAAGGAGGGTGATGACAGGAAGCTGGTTGAATTCATTGATCTTGTAGAGGCCAGCTATAGGAATTTAGAGAGAGCAGGTTTGCAAGGCGAGATGGCTAACTCCAGAGTTATTGGTGAGATTGAGAAGAAATTGCCTGAGGAGTTGTTTAAGAGGTGGGCCAGACACATGAAAGATAAAGAGATAAAACAAGAGGGAAGGATGCAGGGCCTTCTTGCCTTCTTGGAATGTGAGAGAACGAGTATCGAGTATACAATAGAGAGTCTACGAAGTGATGCGTCCCATAGCCGAACTGTCAAATCTGTGTTGTCCACAGACATCATCCAGAAAAAACCAACATGTGTTATACATGAAAAGGCCCAACATCATACCGAAAGTTGTCGAGCCTACCAAGCAAAGAGTATTGAGGAGAGAATAGAGCTGCTGAAGGAGAAACGTGCCTGTTTTCGGTGTTTGAAGGTAGGTCACGTTGTTATTGATTGTCGTTCTGGAGTGTGTGGAAAGGATGGTTGTAAGAGAAAACACCACCCATCCATCCATTTCCAAAGACGAGAGGTGGATAAACCTGATGCAGGGGTGGAACAATATAGTGCAGCCTTTCGGCCAGGTGACTGTATGTTGATGGCGACCGCCATCACCGCAGTGAATGGAGCCACGTTGAACACCGTCTTCGACAGTGGTGCTACTGCATCTGTAGTGACCCATAAGGCAGCGAGGAGGATTGGTGCCAAGGGAGTACCGGTGACAATAATGGTGACCAAGGTTGGTAGAGAAGAAGTACAGCTAGAAACGAAGCTGTATGAGTTAGAGTTGAGACTCCCAGGTGGTAGAGAGGTGGCACTCATAAAGCTTATGGGATGGATGTCATTACAAAGGATTTAAAGTATCAAAAAATTGAGCATCTGGCACAAGTATTAGAGATAGAGGAGAACAAGGTAACCAGACCTGTAGGAAAAGTGGATCTGTTGATTGGGCTCTATCATGCAGACCTTTACCCTCAGAAAGTTCGAGCAGTTGACCACTTAGTGCTGTTTGAGGGGCCATTCGGATGTTGCCTGGGAGGTCGCCACCCGGTCTGTGAAAATGAGGTGTTTGCAGGCATACATCTTACTCAAGTGGGGATGTCCGTGGATCAATTTCTCAGAATAGAGAGTTTGGGAGTGAGTTGTAATCCCAAGTGTGGTGGATGCAAGTGTGGAAAATGCCCTCCAGGATCCAAGGAGTATACGTTACAGGAAGAAAGAGAAATAGACCTAATAGAAAATGGTCTGAAATATAAGAACAACAGATGGGAAGCTAAGTACCCTTGGGTGAAAGATCCAAAGGGGCTGCCTGACAATAGAGTTGTTGCAGTTGCCAAAGTCAAATCTTTGGAGAAGAGGCTGAGTAAGGATAAAGAGGAGGCGAAAATGTACAGTGAACAGGTACAGGACATGATTGAAAGGGGTGTTGCAAGAGAGGTCCCCGAGGCCGAAGTGAGAGGGTACGAGGGACCAGTACACTACATAGCACATCATGCCGTCCGAAAGCCGGAGAGTGATAGTACGCCGTTGAGGATCGTGTTTAACAGCAGTGCCAACTACAAGGGGCATGTGCTAAATGATTACTGGGCCAAGGGACCAGATTTAAATAATCAATTGATTGCTGTGCTGATGAGATTCAGAAAAGAAAGAGTAGCATTGGTTGGTGACTCTTGACCAACATTGCCATCGATTTCTCTGGAGAGGAATGGAAGTTGAGAGACCCCTCAAAACCTATTGTGTCACATCAGTCAACTTCGGGGATAAACCAGCTGCAACAATAGCCATCTGTGCTCTCCGTAAAACTGCGGAGATGAGTAAGAGTGAATTTCCCAAAGCAGCAGACACTCTCAAAAGAAATGTCTACATGGATGATGTTTTGGACAGTTTGAGAAACGAGAGCAAAGCGTTGGAGAGATCTCGTCAAATTGATGCAGTCCTGGAGAAGGGTAATTTCAAAATAAAGGAGTGGACAATTTCAGGTGCCCAGACAGCTAAAAGTCCCCGAATAAAAGTGCTGGGCCTGGACTGGGATCCTGTCACAGACCAGTTATGTGTCGCTGGCGAAGAAATACCAGTTCAAGGAGAGTTGACTAAGAGGAAGTGCTTGAGTGTGATGAATTCTGTGTTTGATCCCCTTGGCTTATTGTCACCGGTTACAGTTAGAGCTAAGATATTGCTGAGAGACTTGTGGGGAAAGGGATTAGACTGGGATGAGCTGATAGACAAAGGTGACCAGCTGAAGTGGCATGAACTATTTAGGGACTTGAATGCTTGCAGCGACATCAAAATTCCCAGATGTATCAGACCGTTCAATAGTAGAGATGACGTCAAACCCATGCTGATCATGTTTTCAGATGCTTCAAAGAAGGCAATGGGTACTGTGGCATACTCTAGATATGAATGTGATGATGGAAGCTACAGTACATCCTTGTTGGCAAGTAAGAGCAGGGTTGCACCCATTCGTATCACTAGTGTCGTCAGACTGGAGCTAAGTGCTGCATTAATTAGTGCTAGATTGGCTAAAACTATAATGGAGGAAACTGGCATAGATTTCCAGAGAGTGCTGTATCTAGTGGACAGTGAGATGGTCAGGGCTATGATTCAAAAACGTAGCTATGGATTCAAAACATTTGTGGCAACAAGGATCGGGGAGATACAAGAATTGTCAGACCCACAAGATTGGTGGTGGGTGTCAGGAGGTGATAATGTAGCTGACATAATTTCAAGAGGTCTTGACCCAAAGACGTTGAGAGAAAATGGATTATGGCAAAACGGTCCACATTTTTTGCAACTGCCGGTGGAACAGTGGCCAGTTTCCCAAAGATGCACTACTCAAGAGATGCCTGAAAGGGTTGGTATTGTCATGGCAACTGACTTCACAGAGTCACAGGCGAGCCCAATCGAGGTTGAGAGGTACAGCGACTTTCGCAAGTTGCTGAGAGTTACAGCTATGTTGAGGAGAGTAGCCAAGCAAAAATCCTTTGGATCTGGGGCGATTGACATAAACTCAGCAGAGCTTTGTGAAGCTGAGTCATTCTGGATCACAGAGGCTCAAAGGCCACTGGTACAACAGATGAGAAAGGATCCAACTCAGTTTTTCAAAGGATATGGTAGCCTTGGTCCAAAGCTGAGAGATGATGGAGTAATCGTTGTTGGCGAAAGAGTGAAAAACCATGTACAGTTTAGCTACAGTCAAGAAATGGTTCCTCTTCTACCCAACCATCATCATTTCACCAGATTGTATGCTCAGATGATCCACAACGAGGGGCATAATGGAGTCAGTACCGATATGGCAAAGATTAGATCTAAATATTGGGTCATTCGGCTCAAACAATTGGTGACAAATATCAGACACAAGTGTGTAAAGTGTCGGAAATATGATGGTCAGGCCTCAGAGCAAAAGATGGCACCACTTCCGGGGTTAAGGCTGAAGCCATCCCCTCCTTGGACATATGTTGGAGTTGACCTGTTTGGACCTGTTGTTGTTCGTGGAGAGGTCCAGAAAAGAGTTAGAGGCAAGGCATATGGTGTGATATTCACATGCCTCGTAACGAGGGCAGTGCACCTGGAAGTATCAACCGACTACAGTACAGACTCATTTCTGAAGTGCTTTCGTCGGTTCACTTCATTGCGGGGTTACCCCACCGAGATGTTCAGTGATTGTGGATCGCAGTTGGTGGCGGCAAAAGAGAGTTTGAGGAATTTTGGAGCCCGACATGGGGTGGTTTGGACTTTTTCAGCACCAGATGGACCATGGCAGAATGGGGTGACGGAGAGTCTAATCAGAGGTGTCAAAAGGGCACTGTTTTATGTCATTAGGGAACAAGTGCTGACAAGAGAGGAGTTACAAACAGTTTTTTCCGAAGTTTCCAATTTGATGAATAGTCGTCCTATTGGACAACATCCTACCAGTCCAGAAGAAGGGACTTATTTATGCCCTAACGACTTATTGCTGGGCCGATCATCCGTTGAGAATCCAGGTGGCCTGTGGAACGATGGAGGTGGGCATAGTAAAAGACTGAGATTCATTCAACTTCTTATCGATGATTTCTGGAGGCGATGGACTAGATACTACTTTCCAACTCTGATCGTCCGTAAAAAATGGCATACAGGCAAAAGAAACTTGCAGATCGGTGACTATGTGCTGGTGCAGGACAATGGTGCTAGACGGGGGCAGTGGCGAACAGCTAGAGTGTCAAAGGTGTATCCAGAGGACGAAGGATTAGTGAGGAAGGTGGAGTTGAAGACTTTTTCGGAGTCGGGAACAATGAGCTACATCAGGAGGGCCATACAGAGATTGGTTTTGTTGATTCCAGTGGAAGAACAATAGTTTAGTTGGGAGTTTAGTTCAATTTTTTGGGAGGGGGGAGTGTTTCGTCAGAGGCCGAAAATTGACATTTAGGTTAAACGCCCTCTATTTTCGCTTTTCATTCGTCAGCCATTTTGTTACTAAAACGAGAGAGTTTTCTTTGAGTTTTCGTCTGCATCGTTGCAAGTAGTGAGACGCTAGAGCTTTCCGAACAATCGGATCTTAAGCAAGGTCAGTTTGGAAATAAAGCAGCACTGTGCAACAGAATAAAGTGATATCGTCATCATTTTTAGCAGACGTAACACCCAGGAAGGGTTCTACCCCCAGGCCTGATCTCAGCCGTCACGCTCTCACGTGAGAGAGAGGGAGAGGCTGAGAGAGGGAGAGGGAGGGAGAGGGAAAGAGAATTGGAGTTTAAAAAGGAGACTTGTTTACACTGGAAACGCTTTCCATCACTGTAAGGATTACTTCAAAATGGTATCGCATAAAAGTGTTGACCTCTACGGTCAATCTTTTACTCCTAACACATAATGTTCACTACAGGACTTTCGTGGTGATACTTTCCTTCCTACGTTCTATAAAGAACTAAATATTCTTATTCACAACAGTTAACCACGCTGTTTGATTTTGACGTTTCATGTTCAACATTTTAGAAACATTTGCTAGCAGGGTCGTACTCTGGGCCAAATCGTCAGGAGGGCGGTTCATGATTCTAGACGGAACACTAAGTGGCGTGCCTATAGATAGTTGACACCCTGACGGACTCTTCCTTTTTCACCTGTGCATGGGTGCCATCACTTGACGAGGATGCTAAGGGTAGGGGGTGCATGAAAAGCCTGGCTTAGGTGCAAAATGGTGCTATCGTTGGCAAAGCTTTGAACGTATATTATATCTTTACAAATTGTCATTATTTAGTAATATTCTTCCTATTTTTGGCTGGGCGTAAGGCAAGCGGTTTTGTCTAAGAAGAGGGGACGACATCCCTACTCTTTGAAAGTTTTTTGTCTGTGTAAGATGGCTTGAGTGCAAAATGGTGCTACCACTGGAAAAGCTTCGTAAAGAGCTGCACTGATTATATAATTTATATTTCTAAGAATCCTCATTAAGTGGTTTTTTTTTTATTTTGGTACGGTGTATAGTTAAAGAGGATGTTGTCTATTTGGAGGGATGAGACATCGTCTCTTTCAGACATTTTTCTCATTCTGAGGTTTCCTAGGTCTGAAATGGTGGTATATTTGGTAAAGAAATTCTGACTGATTACATAATTTGAAATGTTGCTTATTGATATTATGTTTCGGCTGTGGAATGGAACCTCTATATCTGATACCCGGTGTGAGCTGCTCCCTCTTAGTACGCCACATCGGTTGGGGCGGAGCCATAGCGTAGACCTCTGCAAGAAAATTCTCGATCGAAATGCCTCCCAGATGGGGGGTTGATTGACAAATTTTAGGCCTTTTATGTTGTATTTGAACATCCTTTATTTTTAGGTTTCATGCTTTAGAAACAAATTAAGATTTGATTTAAATTAAAAGTTAACTTTACAAGCTCATTGAGTTTAAATTATAGTTAAATATATTCATACTGTCTATTTTATTTTCAACCTATGTATATGCAGGTGTATTTAAGTTGTGTATCTTGTAGAAGTTAATATGGTTCCTTCGTCAGTATAAGAGAAACCTGAAGACGTTTCCACAGAGTAAGACAGGGGAACTCCCGTGAAATATTGGGCAAAAGGGAACCCTTATACGTGATTTCCCAGGTTCTATGGCCATAAATGCATAAATAGGACTGTGAATTTCAGTATTTCAGTATTTTTCCCCAAGTAGGTCAACTTTCTTTTTCGATCTGCAAATTATAGGAGGGAACTGCCCCTCCATCCAACAAGCTACGCCCTTGGCTAGGGTTATGGATCGAGTGTAAGCGGTTGTATTAGGTTATACCCTTTTTAGAGTCCTCTGTGTTGACATTTCCTTTTCTTTTCTTTTTTTTTGAAGGAAACTTTGTGTTTGCCATTGTATTGTTAGTGATTTCCAGTATGATTCATTCAGTAAAGCAGTTTGCGCCTTAACATATCTATGCCAGTGGAGTAGCTTATCCTCTATATCGTCGTGTCCACGTGTCGATGTAACAGTAAAATCAGTGGGGAATGATCTGACTCCGCGCAAGCAACGAGAGCAGCCTTCACGTGAGATATGGGAGATATGAAAAGTGCATGTACGAGGAAAAGCGGGACCTTGTCTCCCCTTCTTATGGGGGATAAAGGGCTACACCAAAGTAGGAAAAGTAGCTCATAAATCACACTAGTAGGTCTGGCTTGTGGGAATTCACTGATTACATTGTGAGACCTAAATTCACTGAAGCAACCCACCGACGTAAAATCACAGTAGCCAAGTATGTGAACCTTTGTAAACCTCTGTGCTCATCCTTCCTTTTCTTCTGAAGGGGAGCTTGGTTGAATCTTAGGACCTGAGAGATGTGTGGCTTCATCGTGACATACCCATAGCCACATCATCTCAAAGCGTCGCATATGAGTACTGAAAGGGAAAATACCAGTTCATAGCTCTCTCTATTGGAGCTTCCATGACCCTCGGACTGATCTTTCTGCCTGAGTGTCTCCTGTCCTCCAGGGTTAAGACGTCGCCTAACAGGAGGTTCATGACACAAAGTCTTAGTGACAAACCTGGTACGGCAGTGGTTTCCAACCTGGTATGTTCTAAGAACACGTCTAAGGGGTATGTACAGAGCATTTCTCAGTGCTCTGGCTGCAAGAGACTACTGCAGTTTCTTTATGGAGCACAATGACATCAGGGAACACCACGGAACTTTTGCAATTCCCAGAGGTGCTGAGAGTATCTGGCTTGACCCAGCCGTTGTTCTTAAAGAAAATTGAAGGTGTACATAAATGGTAGTTCAGTGATAGTCCTTGATCATTTTAACCTGTATGCTTTAATTTCTTGGAAAGGCCAAGTCTACACACCGCCCTCTAAATTGCCTCAGTCTGGAACTACAAGGGCTGGGTTTAAAAGTCTCCTCAATGCATCTACCATGGCGACAATTACGGAGTGCCAAGTGTATCATAAATATCGAAAAAAAAAAATAGCACATCAAAAATAATTTCAGCATATCAAAAAAAAATCCAGCACATCGAAATAAATTCAGCATGTTCAAACTAACTTTAGCATGTTAAAACAAAAATCAACATGTTAAAAAAATTTTCAAAATCTCAAATCACATTCAACACGTTATAATATGTACAATTTTGACTCTTCAATTCAGTCCAAATACGCACTGCTCTAAAAACTCCGTTTGTGTTACACACAAGCGATCTTCATGTGTGCGAAGTGTAACAAAAATATCCAAACTGATTTCAGCATATCCAAACTGAAATCAGGGTATCACAAACTATTAACGATACACCGAAAATCTATAACGATGTATCGCGGTGTCGTAGCTGCTTACGTGTTCAGTAAGCACATAGGTACTCGATACCCATTTTCGAAAGCCCCGTTAATAAATGCGTTCACACCATAGAAATTAAAGGGAGAATGACGTCTGGCGATCTGGACTGAAGCCATTGATTTGGCCAGGCTGT